>VYZW01048189.1:0-120584 GCA_013401315.1 Balaeniceps rex | reverse complement strand
GGGGGCCCCCGGGCGTGGCTGCCCCGGCCGCGCCCCCGCCGCTCACCTGCACCGCACCGCTCCGCACCGTACCGCACCGTACCGCACCGCTCCGCGCACCCGCCGTCCCCGGCGCGGCTCCGCCGCCGGACCCAGAGCACCGGCTGCGCCCCGCCCCGCACGGGGCGGCTCTGCGGGACCGGGGCGGGGACAGCCCTGCCCGCCCTGCCTGCTCTGCCCGCCCTGCCAGCCCTGCTCTGCCCACCCTGCCTGCTCCCCTCCCTGCCTGCTGCGTCTACCCTGCCTGCTGCGTCTACCCTGCCTGCTGCGTCTACCCTGCCTGCTCTGCCCTCCTCTGCCCGCCCTGCCTGCTCCGTCCACCCTGCCTGCTCTGCCCGCCGTGCCGTGCTCCCCCCGCGCTGCCCACCCCGCTGTGCCCACTGCCCACAGCACCTCGGCTGCCTGCGGCTCTGGGTGCTGCTCCTAGAGGTCCGTGCAGCCCCAGGCTGGGCTTTCCCTCTCCTGCTCGCAGAGGCTGCCAGTGCACGGTGAAGGGTGCCCAAACCCAGGGTGCTCAGAGCGGGTCCCAGGGGCATGTGCAGCAGGCAGCGTGGGTGCGGGGACCCTGGGTGCGGGGACCCTGGTTCCCCCCAGAGCGTGGTGGGACCTGCCTGGCTCCGTGGGGCTTCCAGCAGAAGAGACCCCGCAGGGCCACGCACCCCTCGGTTCCTTCCTCTTCCTCGCACCACCTTGGCCTCGCTGCCTGGCTCCTGCTGCAGAAGCAACATTTTGGTTCCAGCGATGGTGCAAAGGGCTCAGCTTCTCCTGACGTCTCCAGGGCCACCGGGGGGGCAGGGATGGGGCAGGGCGACAGCAGCGTGACGGCCATGCTGTGACCCCAGCTGGAGAGCCCCAAGAGGCGTCTGAGAGTCCCAAAGTCTCCTAGGAAGCTGGGAATACCTTGGCCCCAGGATTTTGCGCCTTGCCACTAAAGGCAAGGCAAGGCAGGTCCTTGCTGGCTTGGCACAGCCTGGGAGAGGTGGGAAGGTGATGCAGTGGTTGCCCGCAGCTTTGGGGTCTCTGGGGACTTGTGCAATAGGGGTGGCTACTGCCGCAGCCTCTCCCGCTGCAGTTACCCAGTAATGACGACTGGAGGAGGAAGACCAAAAAAGAGAGGTTTGGGGGAGATAACCTCTGCTCTGGCTTGTTTGAGATCTTGCAAGCAATTAAATAATAGCTATTCCTCCCCCCCCACTCCCCTTTCCATCATTTATCAAAGAGACAATAGAAAGCAGGAAATTAAGAGTGACTTGGAACAAAGAGCCCGGAGCAAGGCTGCTGATTGCGGCAAGAGGAGCTGGGAGGTTCTCATTTGCAGTTAGCCGTCCACCTCCCAAGGTGGGTCTGAAGACACAGGGTCCTGGAGCATGAGAGAGAATCACGATCAGCCTCATAAATCTTTAGGAGGCTGGAAAAAGCTTCTCCTGAAATAAATGATGTGGAAATTTATATCCCAGTAAAAGTGTGTGAGGAGGGAGAATAGGGAAGACGACGGTTCGGCTGATGCGGACGGGGGATCGGGTCTCTGCGGGGTGCTGCCCACTGGGGTTGGGGTGTCCCGTTGCGTGTCACCTGTGCAAGCCCTGAGGGCAGCTCCCTGGGATGCTGCTCCGGGCAGGGTGGCTGCACATGGCCCCTGGGACCACCGCCGTGCTCTGCCTGCTGGAAACGTAGGCAGAGGTGCAGGCAGAGCAGAGATGTTCCCCGACACGGGGGAGGAGGGGGTGCAGCACACCAGCGTGGCACAGGAGAGGGTTCTGACACCCTGTGACCTTTTCATGGTTGTTTCACCCTCTCTCGGCCGGTTCCTGTGCCCAGCAGGGATGTCCTGAGCGTGCCCTTCCCTCAAAGCCGCACCGGCAGCCGTCGCCGGCAGCGGGAAGGGCACTGTAAAGCCTTGCTGTGTGCGTTTCCAGCGCTGCCTCCTTGAACTTCTCCCCTGATTAGGTGACGCTGCCGCATCCCTCCCGTGGGTCCCTTGGTGCGCAGCCCCTGCGGTCGGCCAGCCTTGCTGGTGGCAGGTCGGTGTGCCGCGGTCCCCCCTCGCCCCGGCACCGAAACCAGCCCGCAGCCTGGGCTCGCAGCGGTTTCTCCCGGCACCGTGCGTGGTGCTGAGCATCATTTTCCTGCTATGCTGGGGGGCTGGAGCAGCGGGCGGCTGTGGCAGGGCGAGCGTGGGGATCTTGGGGGGGGATCCTGGGGTGCCTCCCGCCGGCTGCGGGGCTGCTCGGGGCTGCCTGCGGAGCGTCAGGGCTTCAGCCGCCCTCTGCCCTTCGCTTTCACCTCCGTAGGAAGCTGGTGTTGGATGCAGGAGCCAGGGAGCTGTGTGAATTCAGCCAGCAAGCTCGTTTGGCTAAAACCAGATCTGATCTTCATTAAAAAAAACCCCAAACTAATGAAATGACGGGCCAGTGTGTATTAAGGGGCTGACTGGAGCTGATATCCATCCAGCGAGGAGTGCAGCAGCAGCTAGCTGAATCGGGAAGCTGTGCTTGAGCCTTGTGAAGATATTTTTTCTAATTCTGCTTAGATTTAGGGTTGCATTATAGCCTGGTGTAGGGTCTGACCTGTACCTCTGGGTGGTCCCTGGTTTGGAGAGACGTTGTCTTACCCCAGCAGCTGGTTTGGTGCTGGCAGATAAACTCCTCTTTGTCCTTTAGCCTGGGAAGCATCCACTCTGCTGAAAAGCAATTTAGTGGCAGGGCTGGATACAGGAGAAATGCACGGCCTCTTCCCACACGGCTCTGACGGCCGATATAACCCATGGGAGAGGGGCATGGGGATTATGTGACCACAAAGAGGTTTTTAAAGTCCTTCCAAGTTTCCTGCCATCCATTCCCAGCTGTTCTGCAAGGCTCCCAGTGGACAACAGCGCTTTCGACCCCTGTCCTGGAAATGAGTGTTGTAAGGAGCTGGGGGTTCGGTTGCCAACGGAGGGGTAGGGTGAGCCGGCCTTTCTCCCCAATACGTGGAGGGGAGGCAGCGAGATCTCTGGCATTTTGCAGGAATGAAGGAAGTTGTGTTGGACTGGTGGGGCTCTCTGATGGCGGAAGGGAACTGGAGGAACTGGGAGGCAGCTGCCGTTCCCCAGCAGTCAGGAGGGGAAGGGTTTGCTCCGCAGCTTGCTCCTCCTGCGCTCTGCTTGCCGGCAGCTGCCCCACGCTGCTGGGGGAGAGATGGGGGTACGTGGGGCCGGTCACCCACTTTTGGGTCCCAAGTGGGTGCCACGGGGTCCCCGCGCATGCCCTGCCTGTCTCAGCCCTGCCCATTGCTGTCCTCAGGAGTTCCCCTGCCCACAGCCCTTCTGCTGGTCTCTGCCGTTACCTCTGTTAATGACTGACGGCAAAAATGCCGGGTCACTGCTCCGGGCCCTGTTTGTGCTGGGGGACAGGTCCCTGGGGGTTAAAGCTTCCTCTCACCTCCTTTCCTCCGGGTGCCCGGCTGCAGCGTCCCATGGCGTGGTGGGAAGGACCTTTGCAGGGGGCGAAGTGATGCCACGCAGCCTCGCTGGCCCCACCGCCGTCCCCACTCCCAGCACGCAGGGTGCAGCGGCAGCCCAAGGACCCCCGGGGCTCACCATCGCCTTTGCAGAGCAGCGAGCCGGCCCCGAGCAGCTCTGCCTCCGTGCACGGGGCAGCCATGCCCAAGCTGGCTCCTCCCCAGCACGCTGCCCTCGGAGGGACCCTGCTGTCCCCCCTGGCCATAGGGACAGGGCCAGCGCAGGCAGAGATGACTGCGGTGTTTCCTCTCCCGTGGGCGCTTCGGGTGGCACTGCCCTTTCCCTGCCCTTTCCCTTCCCATCTCCAGCCAACAGCCACAAGCAGCTTTGGTGGCCTTGCTGACACCCGGCTGGAGGCTGCCTGGCTCAATCACAGGGATCTCAATCACAGGGATGCCTGGGATGGGGGGAGGCTTTGCTTTCTGCTAATTAGCCAGATGAACAGGCCTGGACCATCTCCCTGCACCCCTGCGGCAGGGCAGAACCAGGCTGGCTGCTGCCGGGCGATGTGATCTAATCGAGCAGCATCTGCAGTGGTGATGGATGGGGAGGGAGAGGCGCTGATGCCTTCACCTGCGGCCAGGACACGTGGTAGCATCCCCGCATGCCCCGCAGCATCCAGACCCCGCGGGATGCAGGTTTCTCTGCAGTCCCGGCGGGTCAGAGGCTCTCCCAGGGGATCCCTGCATGTGGCTCCTTCCCCGGGGCTGCCTCCTGCTCCTGCCAGACCTCCCTGCAGACGGCTCCTTCCTCCCATTCTTGCCCTGCCGTTATTTGCCTCCGTAATTAGTTTATTGATTTCTGCCGAAAGTACCGGGACTGGGCTGCAGGGAAAGCTGCTGCACACATTCCCCATGAATCATATTGCTAAACCCCTGACGCTAATGAGCCTTTGGCAACCACGGACCAAAATCTCTGCTCCTGCCCGTGTCTCTCCCCGCTGTGCCTGGCTTGTTGGAGGGTCGTGTGCATTAAATTGGGACTTAACATTTGGCAGTCAGGCTTCCCGCACCAGCTGGAAATGTCAGGGTTAGTTACAGCACGCGCCGCTCCGCTCGTACTCGCGGCCCCTCCTGTTCAAAGCAGCCGTGGGTCGTAGCTCGGTGCCGGTGGGAGTCTGCGCTCCCCCAGCCTCGCACCGTGTCCATCGTGTCTCTCGCGGCGAGCCTAAAGCCAGCGGAGAAGCGTAAAGCTGTCACTTTGTGCCCTGTGACTAATAGGTGCCATTAGCTCGTGGGATGGAGATGGCGTGCCCTGCCTGGCCCTGCCTGGCCCTGCCTGCGGTGCTGTGCTGCTCCCGTGCCCTGCCCTCTGGGATGTCTCTGGATGCCCTCGTTCCCTCGGCTCGGCAGCCGCTGTGGTGCGGGTCCAGGCTGGCTCCGTCCACCGCCTCAGCTTGACACGGGTGGATTTGGGTTGGGAAAGAGCCCGGGCTCGAGCCCAGCCTGCACAAAGGGGACACAGGGAACAGAGGGACCGTGCTTGCCGTGCCCGGCGAGAGGCACGTTGGGGGCATCTCCAAACCTGCCACAGCCTGCGGTGCCCCGGGCCGTGGCTGTGCTGGGATGTGTCTCTCTGCACCTCAGACATCGCTAAGGGGTTTTATTGTAAAACAAAGAAGGAATTTGGGTCCTGGCTGCCCAGCGGCCTCAGGGCTTCCTGGAGCCGGGACTGTGGTGCTGCCCCTTGCAGCATCTCATGCACCTTAATGAGAGAGCTTGCACAAGAATTTGTGTTCCTTTTGTTGTTCAAAATACATTTTAGGGACTCCAGGTTGTGAGCACGGGTCTCATCCTTCCTGGCACTGCTACAGGCAGGGGCCATGCCGGAGCTGCCAGCCCTCCCTGGCACTGCCTTTGCCTGCCTGCACCGAGGTGCAGCGGGAGGGATAACCGCCCCTCTGCCCGGCGTGGGGAAGGGGCTGCACTGGACCCTGTCCCTCGCTGGGGCTGAGCTGCAGGACAGGCAGGACCGTGCAGGCAGGCAGGGAGCGGGGGCAGCCCTGTTATCCTGGGGAAGGTGACGTGGAGGTGTCCCTGCACGGAGAAATGACACCAGGGAAGGGGAGGCATGAGTTGATTTTGCTGATGCTTCTGCACGGAGCCTCAGTGCCATCACAACCGTCCCCATTGCCCGGGGCTGCCCACACGTCCCCAGGCAGGGATGTCCCTGCCAGCCGCCCCCAGACCATGGCTCCCGTCTCAGCGGTGTCCCTGCGGCCAGCCCCGCTGGCTCACCAGCTGTCCCCAGCCCTGCCAGTGCCTCCGTCATGGCTGGCCGGGGAACCCCGGGGTGGCAAGGGGGTTTGCTCTGTCCCCGTGTCCCTCCCAGCTGGCACCTCACGCTGCATCTGCCTCGTTACCGGAGCTAATGAAGGATGCAGGCAACTACAGGGGGAGATTGATTAAATCCTAAATCAGGGAGGTTTCAAACGGCCTTGACCTTTCCCAGCTGTGGCAGGGGAGGCTGATCAAAGGCTGTTAAACGATAAACACCCTGCTAAAGAAGGGCTGTGCTGCAGAAGAGCTGGATGTGTCCTTCTGCCACCCCCTGCACCCCCTGGCGCGGCACAAGCAGGAGGCACCGGCAAGCCCCGAGGCTGGCATGGCTCCCTGTGCCCGTCGGCGTAAGCCCCTCTCCCTCCTGCCAACGCCGCTGAGCTGCCAGGGAGGAATCGCTGCCAGGGAGGAATCGCTGCCAGGGCTGCTTCTGCCCCCAGCCCACCCGGGGCTGCAGGCTTGGCCACCATGTGCCCCGCCATGGTGCTCTGAGGGGACGTCAACGGGTGGGAGAGGCCGCGTCGGTGCCCGATGCACCCTCCAAGGGGCGGATGGCGGTGGCGATGGGTTGGTTCCCAGGGTGCCATGTGCTGATCATTAAGGTGCGGCCTCTGGGCGCTAATGAGCGCGGCTGATTGCGCTGCAGGGCGCAGCTCACCGTGCCAATGCTGGGGCCATGCTCACAAGCTGCTGGGTGGCAGGAAGGGACGTTCTCAGGACACCCCAATCCAAAGACCAGGAGCTGCCTGTGTGCAGCCCAGCGGGAAGCCCTGCCCGGGGTTCACCGTGCAGCGGGGGGCGGGGGGGCTGCGCCGTGCCCGGCGGTGGCGGTGACAGCTCCGTGCCTTACCGCGCCCGCCCGCGCCGCCCGCCCGCACAGCTTCTCCCGCTGCTTCGCCCGCCAGAAACGCAGAGCCGCGGGCGGCCCGCCCCCGCCGCGCTCCCATTGGCGACGGCCGCGGTGGTGGGCGGGGCGGCGGCGGAGACACGTGTGCGGCACCAGGAAGTGGCGGCGGGGCCGGGGCCGGGGCCGGGGCCGGGAGCGCCGGGCGGTGAGAGGGGCCGGGCCGGGGGGCTCCGGGGGTGCGGGAGCCTCGGGCCCAGCTGGTCGGCTGTAGGGCCTGGGCGTGTAGGGCGCCGGCACTGGGACCGGGGTGCCCGCGGTAGGGTTTGGGGGCGCCCGGTGGGGTGTTGGGGTTCCCCCTCTTGGGGACTGGGGGAGCCCCGGGGTGCTGGGGGCGCGGGCTGTAGGAGGAGGAGGAGGAGGGTGGTGATGGTGGTGGTCTCCTTCTCCGCGGGGCCGGGCAGCCGGGGGAGGGGGTCAGGGCCGGGCAGCCGTGGGGGGCTGACCCGGACACCCACCCCGGAGGGTTTGGCAGCGGGACTGGGGCAAGGCCGGGGACCCGGGGGGGCCTTTGCGGGGGCATAAGGCAACAGTGTGTGTATTTCTTATATATTTAAATATAAATGTCCAAATACATGTGTATTTTGATATATTTACATATAAATGTCCAAATATAGGTGTATTTTGATATATTTATATGTCTATATTTATGCACATGCATATTTATTTATTTTCTTAGCAGCGCTGCTCCCTGGGCCGTTCCCCGGCGCGCTCAGATAACCCTCCCCTGGTTCTTGGCAGCCCCTTGGGCGCAGCCCTGAGCCGCGTTTTGGTGCCCCGTCCCGGGACTTGTTCCCCTTTTCGCTTGGTCCCGGGGCTCCTCGAGCCGGGTGCCGCGAGGGCCTTTGCCTTCAGCGCGAGTAAAATTGGGTTTTGGCACAAATAAGTGCCGCCGAGAAGTGGGACGCGATGCACGTGCCTGGGAACTGCCCGGGGATGTGGGACGAAGCGTCCCCGCACTCGGTGAGGTTTGAGCACTGTTTCTTTGGCGTTTCTCCGGAGCTGCTTGGCTCTCCTGGTGCCAGCTTGAGGCGGGCTGAGCCCAAAATCAGCGTGGGGCTGTGCACTGGATGGGATGTGGTGCATCCCATCCCTCCTCCGTCCCTCCTGCTCCTCTGAGCTCGGATTAAATTGCAAAGCCTTGCTTAAGGGGAAGAGAGAAGCTTAGAGAGGTGGTGCAGGGAGGATGGTTAAGCTCACTCTGTCCCCTTTGGCGAGGATGGGTTTGGGGCATGCTGCCCCATTAACCGGGGAGGAATTTGGGGGTTATTCTCTGTCTTCAAACACCAGGCGCTTCTCCTGACGCTCCTCGTCTCTCCTAGGTCAGCATGATCCCGGGGTACGGGCCGGTGATCCAGTCGGTGCTGGGAACCTTCCTCACCTGGGGGTTGACGGCGGCTGGCTCGGCGCTGGTGTTCGTGTTTTCCAGCGGGCAGGTGGGTGCTGGGATCGCGTCCTCTGTCCCCAGGAGGCGAGTGGGGTCCGGGCTGGGGGGCTGCGCTGTGTTTGCACGTGGGTTTGGCAGCCCGGTCCCAAGTGTGAGGGACTTAACGTTGGCCCTGGGAGGTCCTGGGGCAGGAGGAGAAAAAAATCCAGCCCATTTCTCTCCCGTGTGTCAACACAGAAGGGGAGAAGGAAATCAAATTCCTGACCCCAGGCTGTGGTATGTGCTGTAGCGCAGCTCACGGCGTTCGGGAGATGGGGCAGAGCCGCAGGCAGGGCTCTGTTTGGAACAGCAGGTTCTCCTCCCGTAACCTGCTTTCTCTGGTGCAGGATTTGGGTCAGCCCGTACTCGGAACAAGCAAAGTGGTGATCGTTAAGTCATCTTGTATTCCAAAATTAGAGGCTTCCCTTGCTGTTGTGTTCAAAATTGCCCGGATGAATTTATTATTTATGCCTCTCTCTTGTGATGATTTATTCAGGAGTTTGTTGCAAAGTGAGATTCCCTTTGCAGGGGCACGTTGGCTTTCTTCCTGGGGGAGGGCGATGTGGTAAAGAAGAAAAACTGCACTGGGAGTTAAGTGGGCAGGATACGTGCTGGGTTACTGGCAGACTGATGGCTTTGTTTATAGCAGCCTGTTATTAGAGGAACCAAAATCTTCAAGGTGGGGAAAATGCAGGGCAGTGTGCAGGAGAGTTTGTGGTTTACCTTTGCGCATCCTCAGAGCTTTTTGGCTTGGGCACTGGATGGGCTGAGCCCTGTCCCGGCAGTGTCGGTGGGTTGAGGGAGCCAGGATCACCCTTGGTGATGGTGGGGTGCCATCACCCCAGGGTGGTGGGCTCCTCTGCGTGAGGAGCACGGCTCTTGCCTCAAAGCACAGAAATCACTCGGGTCGCAGAGATGGGGAGAAGAAAGTTACGTCAGTGCGGCAGCGGTGCAGCTGGCTTCCCCCCGTGCGCGGTTTGTGGTGCGCTTGCACTCCGCTGCTTCTGCCCGGAGTAAATGGTGTGTTTTGTGTTTGTTTTGGCTTTTTTTTTTTTTTGCAGAGGCGGATCCTAGATGGGAGCTTAGGCTTCGCCGCGGGGGTAAGTACAGCATCTTTCTATTCATCGTCTCTGTGTTCTCCTGCCGATACCTCTGAAGCCCCGCTGTGCTTCATTTGGTTGCCCGCTCGTGTTAGTGTTTCTTGAATAATTGCCTGAGGTGCAGGTGGGGCAGGGAAGAGCGCGATGCAGTGCTGGTCATGTCTTGTTGCGTCTCGGTGCCTCTTCGGTGAGGGTGGAGGTGGCACAAGGAGGGGCACGAGGACGTCGAGCTGCCCACGCTGGATTGGGCTCTCTTGAGTTAAATTCTTCTCGTTTCCTTGGCCTTCTGAATCATTGCTCCTGGAACACCGGTGCGATGAAGGTGGGCAGGAGAGCCCTTGTCCTGGAGGCTAACGGGCATAGCCTGCTTTGTGCTTCTCGCTCTCCTGCAGAGCGTGGGTGCTTTAAGCCCTTGGGAGAAGGGGGAATAAAGTCACTGCAGCTCTACATCAAGGGTGCACGCTACATGTGGGGCTTATTGCATCTTTCTTGAGGGAAGACATGAAACTATGTGGCTTGAAATTGTGTCGGGGCTTGTGAACGTAGACCTTCTGCTGCTGCCCAGCTGCTGGGGTGGTGGGGAGCAGGTGGAGGCTCATTCAGACTCGTTAAATCACGTTTGTTTTCCTTCAGGTGCTGGAGTGTGCCTGAGAGCCCGGGGGATGTGCTCTGGGTGGAAGGGGCATCTTCCCAGGGCATGTGGTGGGTGCGCCGGGGCGCAGGGCCCTGCCAGGTCCCGCTCGCTGTGTCCCGGCTGTGTAGCTGGCACCTGGAGCATGGGCGATGCTGCCAGGTTTCGGGGTGAACCATGAGCCCGGCAGCACGGGTGGGCTGTCCTGCAGCGTGCAGGAACGCCGCTCACGCTGAGGCTGTGCGTGGAGTGGGGCTCCGTCCTCCCTGTGCGCCCCCAGACGCTGCGATGCTGCTGAGCAAGGTGAAATTTGACTGTTTGCAGCTCTGGAGATCACAGGTCTTCTGCTGTTCCCAAAGCCTGGAGCGAACCCAGCTGCACCGAGCAAAAGCCTGCCATGGTGGGCGATGCGAAATGCTACAAAGCTCGGTTTGCTCCCTAGCAAGCTTTCCTGGAACGTGCCTGTGACCTGCTAATGGTGTGAATAATCCCACTCATCTGTTGTAGTGGATTCTCGGGCCATCACTTGTAAATGAATCACTTGCTTTAGGAATTGCCCGTTCTGGAGCTTTCCTCTGTGGTTTGATTTCCGAGCTGTTTTTCTCTGAAGACACACCCTCATCCCTTGGCAAGCCCAGTCGCTTCTGTGGTGTCGGGAAGATGCTGCTGGGGACAGCGTGGGCTGGGCTGTCCCCTCGCTGTGGCATCGCTGTCTCCCGAAGCAGCTGGTGCGACCGTCCCGCAGCTGGGGAGGCACTGGGGCGCAGCGGCGTGTTTGCCCCGGCCGAGGGCTGGCTCGGGTGCTGCCCCGGTACGGCATGACGCCGTCCTAGCCGTGGCCGCCGCGTCACCCTGCCAGGAGCACTGAGTCAGCCCTGTGCAGCAGAGGTGTGGCTCAGCTGGTGAAGCAGAAGTCCTTCAAACATCTGCTTTTCCCCCAGCTTCTTTCAATTTGCCGTGCTTGGAGCAGAAAAGGGGAATTTTTTCTGGGGTTGCTGCAGTGTCTGGAGGGGAATGGTGGTGAGGAAGCCCGTGGCGGCAGGTCCCGCTGGCAGAACGTGCTGCCACACAAACCACCCGCGACCTGCAATTTGTGAAGGTTTCTAGGTCGTGTTCATGGGCCTGAGCTGCCCAAGCTGGTGCTGGTTGGGGTGAGCTGTCTGTGTCACCCAGCGTCGCTGCAGCCCTGCCCTGATGCTGCATGGCCAGGACCAGCTCTTTCGGGGGAAGATGCCGGAGATCCACAGGTGATTGTGCCACCGTTGTGTCTAGGGCCACTGGGCTCGCTGGGAGCAGGTCCTTGCTCGGTGGCCGAGGCTTTTGCTGCGCTCGACCCTGTGCTTCGACGCTTCCCCTGTACAGCTGCCTGCGGCCGAGGAGGGGTTTGCTGGGTGTTACCCCCAGGCAACAGGATCCCCCGGAGTTTTTAGCAGAGTTTTTCTTTTCCCAACCAGGCAGCGTTGCAATTGCTTGACCGGCAGCGTGACTGGCTGTGTCTCTATCTCATCCGTACCCAAAAGGCTTTAATAATGCGAGAAGTGTTTTCCTCCTTCTGCAGACAAGGAAAGTGCTAGGGATGTGTGTGCGTGGTGGCTTTGCAAAGGGTCCACGGAGAAGCTGGAGGAGAAACCACCTCCTGACCCGGCCCTTCAGGACAGCCCTTCGGCAGGAGGGACCGTGGCCGACTCGCATGGGTGGAAGTGGGATGGTGGAGGTGGGACGTGATGCTGGAGCGAAGCAGGCTGCAAGCCTGAGGCTGGCTGTGTCCGAGGGGGGGGCAATGGAGAGGGAGCCCAGGTGGGCTGTGAAATCCTCCTGGCTGGGACGAGGGGCCATTCCCGCCTCATCCGGGCTTTGTGCTGCAAAACCGGTGTCGGGGGAACCTTGGGAGCTGCGTGGGCTCTCTGTGTTTTAGCAGGCTGGCTTTGCTTAGGGGAAAAAGCAGAATGCGGAGTAGCTGGTTTTGAAACCTATTTGTACTGTTTTCCCTCTCTTCCTCCCTGTAAGAAGTGTTTCTTCGGGCAGCGACGTTGCTCTGATCGTGGACGACTTCCCTTGCTCTAAGGGATTTCTGTTTAAAACACCGTGTCTTTGATGCAGATCTCGTGCAGATACGGACGGGCTGTTTCTCTGAGCACTGGCACGGAGAGAGGAAGAGCTTAACTTCTATATCTCTGCTCTGAAATCTGGGCTACGGGGTTTAATTAAACTTCCCTTGTGCTCTGGCAGAGCCAGCAACCCTCCTCGTCCTGCGCTGTTGGAGGCAGGTAGTTGCTTCAAATCGTGCTGTTTTGGTGCTTAGCTCAGGATCGCCGATAGTCGCCTGGGTTCCAGGGAGCGCGCAGGGTGTCTCTGAGACCAGGACTGCTGGTAAAACAGGTTATAATGGATGGTTCTCTCTCCTGTTGGTCATGATTTGCCTGCTTGTCTTCTGGGAGCTTGTAGAATTAGCTAAAAACTTCTCTACCGCTGCCGAAACAGGAGGAGGACGTGAGACAGGGATGTTCAGGCGACCTTGAGGAGGACGGTCCGGGATGCAGAGTGTTCGTTTGGGATCCAGAAAGCCGCGGCTCGGCGCTGCCTTCACCGCAGATGTGCCACCTGATGTGGGGGAGCCGGTGTAAGCTTGGGCACGTGGTCAAATTGCTGCAGGCTGGGAGAGCCGCCTGCTTGTGCTGGGAGCATCCCGGTTGTAAAGCAAAATCCCCTTTTGGCACGGCTCAAGCTGACCACGTCTGATGGCACAAGCGTCATCTCGGGTGAAGGGGACCCGCATGGCTGGTTGCTGCAGCGCGGAGGAGCTCAGCTGCTTCCAGCCCGGTGTCTGAGCGTTGAGCTTCTCTCTGCCTCAGTTCCCTTTCTGGAAATCGTGGATAATAGAGGGTTTTATATTCGAAAGCCTCCGTGTTTCCATGGAGACAAGGCTTCGCTTGCTTGGGCATCTGATGTGGAATTCTGGCTTTTCTCTTAAATCTTGATACTCTTAAATAGTCCTTTTTTTAGATGCTCTCTGTTATCTCGGAGTTATCCTGCAGGTGCTGTGCTCTCGGACATCATAAACACTACGTAAACACTTGCAGTCCTCCTTCCCTGCAGCCTCGCATGGCTATTCCTCTTCCTGGGTTGCAGTTTAATTTCTTCTTCTGTCCCAGGTGAAGCAGAAAATTGTAAAGACACGCTCTTTAAAGTGCACCAGGCACGTCTGATATTGAATATTCCCTTTCAGTGCAGCTTAAAACAGCATCAGTAATTTACACGGGTCTACTGAGGCCGGTTCTCGTTGTTGGAACCTTAATGAAATCAAGCTAAAAAGTTTGGCAGGGAAAGTGTCCTGCCAGTTCTCTCGCCTTCCACTTTTCTCTCCCGTCCTGCCACGGGGATCTCCTTCGCTCGTAAGCGGCTTGGGTTTTCTGATCCACATGCCGTTAATGTGGCCGTTTCCCTTGACGCTGCTGTTCTCATCTCGACGATCCCGCAGGAGTGCGACGAGACGTTGCTGCTTGCAGCGGATGAGACGAGAGGGCTTTAATTTTTAACGCAGCGGTGTGATACCAGACTCAGATGTGCAGGGACTCTCCCCCTCGCCCTGGGGTCCAGCAGGGCCAGCTGTGGTTGGGGATGAAGATCACTGTCCTGTTTATCCTGTATTTGCAGAAAAAAGGCTCCTGTGTGGCTCTGAAGCTGCGCAGGCTGAGCTGGGGCAGGGCTGGCTCTGCAGTCCAGGTGGGGAGGAGTATTGGCACCGCAGCGCTTGGGAGAGCCTGGATCGGGCACCCGCATCGAGTCCCTGCCTGGAAGGAGATGCTGGTGCCCAGGGTCAGCGATGGAGACCCGTCAAGCCCTGGGAGTGGTGTTGGGGCACGGTGTGGTTACAGATCCTGCTGCCTGGCACGTTTTGAGGGTTTCCCATCAGCGTGAGGGCACAAACCTGGGTTCAGTCATTTTCCGTGGTGCAAGGCAGTCGGGTTTTGAGCCTGGGTTTTGTCTCCAGTTACGCTGATGTATCCCAGGGAAGGCTTTGTGCTGCCTGCGACCTGGGGATGCTTTAGGTATGCAGCTGCCTTCTGCGTGCTTTCTCCTCCCCCATCAACCGCAGCTTGTTTTCCCAAGAGCTGGTGGATTTATGGTGCTGTTGCCTCTTGGCTCTGGAGCACGAAGTCTCTTTGCGAAAATGTCCAAACCCAGTTTGGCAGGAGGCGCGTGTCCCGGTGCCAGCAAGCCGGCACGCTGTGCGTCCCTGCTCCCCGTCTTGGCTGGGCTGAGCGGAGCGGGGCTGGTGCGAGGGGAAGGCTTTGTGCAGAAAATTGTACCGTCTGCCCAAGTGGCTTCATGTTTTATTGATCCGAGGAGAGCCCAGGCAGGCTTTTTCTCTTTTATTCCTGCCTTTGACGCCAGCATTGGTGGGGTTTGGGTTCCTGTCCCTGGCTGGGCAATGACAAAGATTTGAAATAGAGTGTGATTTTTGTTACTTAAGTCAGGCGGCTGGCAGAAATCCTCACCCTTTTGTTCATTCATGAGCATCATCTGATAAGGGATGCTGCTGAACCAGAGGGGTGGGTGCCAGCTCTGATGCTGAAGAGGGTGGGCAGGAGCTAGCACCCTTGAGCAGGACCTTGGCTGCTCCCATGTCCCTAAACCCACACCTGAGCTCAGAGATGGGCTGAGGGGAGGCACGGGGACATTGTCACTTCTGCTGGCTGCTGCAGGGCGATGAGTTCCAGCTCCCCCACCAAGGGGGTCAAGGGGTTTCTCCGCATAAAAGAGCGTAGGAATAAATCGCTTTTCCTTCCCAGGCAAGTGAAGGTGGTTGGTGCAGCCCAGCAGTTTGCTCCTTCAGCTGGTGAGGCTGGGGTGGCTTAAAGCTCTGTCATCATCTTCCCCCGGAGCCCGTGCGCAGCGAAGCCGGTGGGAGCTCCGTTGCTGACTTCAGCGGTGACGGGATCTGGAGGCTGAGCAGTGTCAGGCCTCTGTTTTCCATGGGGAAATGATATCTTAACATAAGATGACAATATAATTCTGCAAAGCCTTTCCCTGTTGCTTGTGTTTCCATGTTGGGATGTGTGGTTGTTTTTTAAAGGAGGTGGCATTTGAAATATGAAGTTTGACAGCCGTGGTTAAGCCTGACATGACAGCCTGCTTTCTTCTTACTCATAGTGAGCTGAGATTTACACAATCCCGCAGGGACTGGTGTCTACACCAATAGGCATCTCGTTCCTTCGTTAAAGGTGTTTTAAAATGTAATCGTTCGTTACGCACTTCTCTTCTGCGGGTGAATACTCGTGCCGTGAGATCAAGCTGAGCAGCATCTCTTCTGAGCATCTTGCAAACGGGACTTTGGGGGGTTGCTGGACGGGGAGGTGGGGTCACCTTTCCTTGCGGCATCCCCCCTGCTGCTGTCTCCGGGCTCGCTTTGCTCGTTCCCACTGGATCCTGATCCTGCACCCCTTTCTCTGTTGATAGCCCCCCTTTGATTGCTTCCCTGCTCGCAGGCAGGGCTGGGAGAGAGCTCGGAGCATCGCCTTGCCCACCCCGAGGCGACGTGGACCCCGTCCGCCGACGGCAGGGCAGCGGGTGCCACCGCTTCTCCGCCCTTGCGGGTACAGAGCGGTTCCCAAAGCCTAACACCGATCTCAGTGTGATTTTTAAACCCTTCTGTGCTTGTCTCGCTGACTTGCTTGCTCCCGGTGTGTGATGGGACCGGTCTCCGGAGCTGGTCACAGCTGAGCTCCCGTGGAGCCGAGCGGCTGCGGGGAGAGAAACTGGGCCAAGGCTGCTGCTGAGGGCGTTGCGCTGGGCTGATGACTTTTTAATTAACCCAGCCCTGTATGTCGGGCAGCAGAGGAGAGAAGGAGATAAAATGCATGTTAATATTGTGTTCTTTAGTATAAGCTTGTGAAACTGGTGCCGTGCTTGGCTTTCTGTTCGCTACACTGGGTAACACCCTGAGCAACTGGCTCTGAGCAGGGCTGGACTGGAGATCCCCACAAGTCCCCAATTCTGTTTTTCTGTGGTCTTTTGGGTAGCTGTTCCTTTTCCCTCCCTGCTAAGCAGCAAGCAAGGAAAAAAAGCACTCTGCTAACTGGAAGGGTTTATTTTCCTGGTGCAAACTGTGTTGGTGAAACACCCTGGTAGGACTTTGGCAGCGCTGGTCTGTGCTGGGAGCCGGCACGTTGCTGTTCGGGATGGGAACTTATTCTTCTCCCAGCCTGGGTGCTCTGGTTCGGACGCTGGGACAGGAGCAGCCCAAGCGTTGGTCCGTGCAGAAGCAGAGGAGTTGCAAAGCCCTCGTGCTGCAGTTGCCTTGATCTGGGGTAGCGAGGCGGCGACCTCGGCAGCTAAACGGCAGCGGCTTACATCTGCGTAGCAAAGCCTTGGTGTGCCCTCAGCTAGCTTGGAGATGGCTCTTTGGCTCCAGGCGTTATCCAATATTTATTCTTTTCCTGCATGAGACCAAGGCTGCGTTTCCTTCCTCCCCTGCCCGCTCTGCGGAGAAGCCCAGAGCTGGGTGCAGGATGGATGCGGTTCACCCCAGCTTTGGCAGGAGCGTGGTGGCCGGTGGGGTCATGGACCCCCTCCTGTTTCTGCAAAACACCCGCGGGGAGGATGGTTCTCCTGCTCCTGTGCTGCTGCCATTCCCGTTTGAAGGACTGTCGTGGCCGTGTCGATCCCACAGAAAATCGGCTTAATGGGCTCGTATCGTTCGCTTGCTGCCTCGGACTTTTGAGCCAGGAAAAACACTCTTGGTGAAAATGGGGGGGAAAACCTCACTTCTCCATCCTTCAGCGATTTGTTCTGTCGGGAAGCGGGTTTTGATGGCTCTGCTGGGTTGCAGTGGCCACGCAGCTCGTGGGGCCGGGCATGGGGGTATCCTTGGCTGGAGGGTGGGCTGCTGGCAGCGGTGGTCGGTGTCAGATCCTTGCGGCATCGGTGCCTACGTGGTTCTCACCGCTCCCCTTCTGTCTCCCAGGTCATGCTGGCCGCTTCCTACTGGTCCCTCCTGGCCCCGGCTATCGACATGGCCGAGGAGTCGGGCAGCTTCGGAGCCTTCGCTTTCTTCCCGGTGGCCGTGGGCTTCGCCCTGGGAGCAGCTTTCGTGTACATCGCCGACCTGCTCATCCCGGCGCTGGTAAGTAGGCGTTCCTGGGCCGGGGGGGCTTCTGCTCTTCCTTCGGCTCTGCTGTGACAGAAGCCGGATACAGATTGGTTTCTATCGCAGATTTAATGAAACCATGTTTTCTTTGAGACCCCGAGTGTCTCTGCCAGTGCTGAATGCAGCTTTAGGCTGTCTGTGCTCTTTTNTCTGTGCTTTTTTTTTTTTTCCTTCCTTCCCCCCCCCCCACGCTTCTGCTTTTGTTCTTTTCACTGGCAACACTTTGCAAACAGTTCAGGTGTGACCTTCTGTTTCAGCCCAGGGGTTTAATTTGCAGAGCTGCCAACCCTCTAAGCGTTTCAAAATTGAATGAACCATCCTACTGCCTAAGAGTGTTATTAAATAAATAAATCGGAAGCTGGTGGATTTTTGCAGCTGAAAACACGAGAATGGCTTAGTTGTAAAGATGTTTTCAAAAACTTCCAAAAAGCTTTTTAAAATTTTTATTTATTTTAGTGGAAGGGGGGATTATCTGTGGCTACAAGTAAGGAGGCTTTCCATTTGAAGAGCGATATGGCTGGTAGCACCCGTGTCCAGGGGAGCCGGCAGCACCAGCCTTCCCCGCTCCCTTGCTTTTCGAGCCTCTCGTAGCAGGTACGGTCAAACGCATCCTCAGCTATGAAGAAAATTGCTTGATATTGTGGTGTGTCGCTTCCCGTGCAAATGGATGCATTAGAGTAAAGAACAAATAAATGAAACGACAGCGGCGTCAGGCGGCTGAAAGCCTGGCCCCCCTGCGTGCTCTCTGCCTGCCCGTGTCCTGGCTCTTCTCGGGGCTGCCGAACCCTTTGTGGGATGCGGCGGGGGGCCAGGGGCTGCCGTCGGGCAGCCGGAGCCCTTGGAAGCCGTTTGCCATCAAACCTTGCTTTTTTTTTTTTTTCCTTCTGCTCTTGGTAACTCGAGGTCTCTTGCCTGTGTTGGCCGTCGCGGCGATCGCCCTTGTTACGAGGTGCTGGATGGGGCCCGGGGCGTGTTTGATCAGCTGCCCGAAGCTGCTGTTTCCCAACAGGGTGGATAAACAGTTGCACCACAAAACCCGCTTCTTCCTGATGGCCGGCGCTTGTCTCTGCTGCGTTTTGAAATGGGAGCCTGTGGAGGGGGAAGAGCGCGGGGGGAGAGAAATTCTTGCGTTGCAAAGAGCAGGATGGAGTGGGGACAAGAGCAGCCAGCGTGCACGGTGGTGAGGGTTGACGGCCTCGTAGGGAGCAGCGGGGGGATACTGTGGAAGGAGCACGGGTAGAGGTTAAAGCTGAATGTGTTGAAATGAAAATCAGCAAGTGCCCGGTCAGTCCTGAGCTGTCCTCGGGCTGTGCTGGTGGGGGAATTTTGCATCCCTTCACTTGGAGCTCAGAATTCTCAGGAGCCAGTGCTGCTCAGAGAAGGGTTAAGCCATTGCACTTTACTTCCAACAAGTCTTGCTTCTTTCTAAATCTGTTAAAATCTCAGGGTTGGGTTTTTTTTGCTGCACTTAAAGTCGGGCGAGGAAGGGATGCTGGCGAGACCGTGGGGCGTGCTGTCCCTGGGAGGGCAGGACGAGGGATCCGTTTTTAGCAGGCTGCTCTTTGCACAGAGAGCTCGCTCTCTCTGCCTGGCACTCCTCCATAATTGGTTTGCTGGATAGCAACAGGTAGTAAAAGCTTTTAATGACTCCTTATCACCCCAGCCCTGCTCCGCGGGGAGGGAGCAAGGCTTCGCTCCTGCTGCAGCCCCACCGGGAGCTGGGTGGCTCCGGTGGTACCCGAGTGTTTGCTCAACGGCAGAGCTGGGGCTGGCGGGAGGGTTAAACCTCCAAGACAAACTGGTTAATGATGCTGAACAGCTGTAGTCATTAAATTCCTTACAAAAGACAGATCTAATCTATTACATCTTTATCTTTCGCCGTTTCCCTGTGTGAAGCCTTTAACGTGTTTGTTCATCCTTTAGCTGAGTTTGTGGAGGAGGAGATGCTTGCCTGGGAGCGCTCGGCTCGGCTGCTGGAGGACAGAGAGCCACAACGGGGCATTTGGGCGCGCTTGGAGAGCAAGACCATTGCAGAAACGGACCTCAGGAGTTTTACAAAAGGGCCTCTCCCTTATTTTGGCAACCGTCTGCTTGCATGTTGTGTTCAGCCAAAGTGTGTCTTTACCGGCTGCCCTGGGTTCGGCGGCTGGGGAGGTGGTGGCAGAGCTGGTTCTGCAGCGGGATGTTGCTATAGTTTCTGGAATATCTTAAACCACTAAGGAACGGCCTGTCTGTCTGTCTCTCCCCTCCCTGGCCCCCGTGATGCTGCAACAGGTTTCTCTCCTTCCTTCACTCTTGTTGAACCTTATGACTACTTATTTAAATAAGAACTTGGCTTTCAGCTGATATTTGAGGAGGCTTCTGGATGGAGAGGGGCAGGTGATGGGGGGGTGTATGAGATGCTATTGCCTTTGCTAAAAAGGGTTGGGGCTGCAGGTCTTCGATGCCAAGACCCGAAGCCTTTTAGGGAGAGTTTACTTAAAAATACCGCTCAGCGCAGTAGGTCCCTGATCGCCGAGTAGCTATTTTGGGTCTGCTGTAATGCATAGGAATGCTGGAATTAAGTGTTATTACTCGTATCCTTCAAATCTGTCTTGCAGCTCTGCTGACTTGGCTGGGTTTTGTTCAGAGCGTGATGTTTGATCGGGTTTCCGTGATGGGTTTCTTGCTCCAGCCTCTCTCTTCCCAGAGGAATCCCACAACAGTCCAGAGGACGCATCCAGCCCTGGCTGCCGTTTTCAGACAGTCCCTGGCTGCTTTTGCTCCTGAATTTTCACATGCACGTGTGTTGCCTTTGTCTTTGAGCTGCCGGATCCCCAAGAGCTCTCCTGACGGTGCTACAGGCTGTTGGAGTTCCCGGGAGTGTTCCCCTGCCCACGCGGGTGGGCTTTGGGTGGGATGCTGGGTCCGGGTGCAGTGGAGCATCCGTGTTGAAGCTGTGGCTTCCAGGAGCTCCCTTGCTCCTGCCTTTTCCGGATCACTGCCCTTTTAAATTCTCCAAGCAAGTGGGAATTCGCAGACGTGATGCTGGTGGGGTCGGGAAGGTGGCATGGGCAGGGAGGAGGAGAAAGCAAGCTGGCCATAGCGGGAGATAATAAACGCCTCGTGGGCTGCACGTCAGCTCGGCCGTACCTGCCTGCCCACGTGTGTACGCGTTTCCTATTAACCACTTTATTCTTTCCGCTCACTGGCTGCATGATGTCCTCTTGGCTCCACGATCATTATGCTAAATAGGATAATGAGGCTTAATCAGCTTCATCTCCTCTACCTCGAGGCTTCGTTTTGCTCAGAAACATCTGTCCGCACACGGAAAGCATCCCATCGCTCCCATCGTGGTGGGTGCAGGTCTGTGGCCGGAGCTGAGCTCGGTCCAGGACCCAGATGGGTGCTGCGGCATGTGGGGGTCTGGGGCACCCCCGGCGTCTCCCCTGGGAGAGCTGATGAGCGTTGAAGGTGGCTCTGGGGGAGGGAGAGGAGGGCAGATGTTGCGGGAGACCCAGGAGTTAATATATAAGCCAGGGAGAGGGCTGATGGGCCATTACTCAGCTATAACCAGGAGCCTGCCAATACTTCTCGTGTAAAAGATGATGGGGGACGGGAGGATGGGGAGCCAGGGCTGTAATTCTGTCCTGGAAATACCTTCTCAATTGGACTTTTTCTTTTTTTCTTGTCAGCGAGGTACAGGGTTTGTTGTGTGGCTTGTTTTGTTTTTTTCTGCCCCCCTGAGTACAGAGTAAATCAATAAAGCCGCATGTGACGGGTGGACCATTCCTTAGATTTAAAACAAACAGTAACTAAAGTGCCTTTTAAAAGCCTTTCGCCTGGGTTGGTGCCTGCTCCGTGGGTGCCAGCGCTGGCCCCTCGTGCTGCAGGAAGGACCAGCGCAGCCGAAACCCCTTCCCGGGGGTCCGGGGCTGGTGTTTCATACCGGTTTTGAAATATTTGGGGCTGTGATTTGCAGCTGCATAATGGTTTTCGTGAGCAGGCTGAGGATCTTCACGTGGGGTGGATGAGAGTGGAGTGGGTGCGTGCGTGTGTATGTTCGTAGTAGGAGGCTGGATCCCGTTAACCCTCTCGGGACGGAACTGCGTTGTGCTCCTGCTCTCTTCTATTTTTGCAAATCGAGACTTGCAAGCTTTTTTGGAATATTGTCTGGGATTTGGCATTTTGCACAGTGAATTTTAGGCTATTTCTGGTGAGCACCCTTGGGAAGGATTTGGGAACTTGATAAACAGATATCCGAGGGATACTCCTCCGTTTAATAACGACGGTGTCTGTTGTTTGGCTCGGGATGTGCCTCGAGGATGTATATTTTGCTTTCTAAATCTGTGCAAGTCACGTATCGGGGGGGAAAGCTGAGAACAGTGTGTGGATGGCGAAGCTGCAGGAGGGGGAGGAGAGGCCATCGTGCCTGCTCCAGGCGTAGTTGCATGTTATTTAAAATTGCAATTTCTTCCTCGGGGCTAAACCACAGCTGGATTAGACCATGGGAAGCATTTTTTTTGGGCGGGGGGGGCACTAGGCAGTGATTTCTAGCGCAGACCTGGTGTACTGGGGTAACGAGGCAGGGCAATGGGTGCCGTTCGAGGATGGGTGATCCTCCCCGCTCGGCGCCGGCAGCGTACGTGCTTCCACCCGGCGAAGATGGAAAGCTTTTAATACCGCTCTCCCTTCTGATTTGCATGGAGCTGGATTTGATGGGTTTATTATTTCATGAGGCAGTAAAAATGTGCTGGGTCTTGTCGCTGGTGTTAATTTATAATCGGAATAAAGATTCCTCTTATGCAATTTGCTAATTCCTCCGAGACGTGCCCATCACAAGTTCTCATTCTTAATGTGCTTTTTCCTGTTAATCTGTGACTCCTAGAAAGTTAATTAGCTGCACATCCTCGCTGCCGTAGCAGGCAGAGGCTTTTTTGATTTGAGCATTAACCAAGGGATGTGCCTATATGTGGGGCATGTGTATTTTCTGGCTTATTGAATTTTTGAGCGTGGGACTGAAACGCTGTCCAGGGCAACCCGGGGACCCAGGCGTGGTGGTGTGGGTGGCACCTCGCCGAGCTCAGCCTGGCAGCTGCATGTCTTGGGCCACATAATCTTGGGAAAATGATCAAATAAAGGGGTTCCAGCAAGGTGGTTTTGGTGGTCTGGGGCATGCAAAGTGACTCTACCTTTTTTTACATGCAGACTGTGTTCAGTCTCTCCTGGTCTGTGCTCCCGGCAGCCCTGCCTGCTGGCTCCCGCTGCCTGCAACGCCTTCCCGCATCTTGGCATCGCCCTCCCGGCGAGAGCTGAGCTGGTGTGGGGATGCCTGGATGCGGAAAGTGGGAACGGGCGGGCAGGCGAGTGCACGATTGCAAAGCCGTGGCTGCGCCGTGCTCGTGCTGCCCACCCCTAAAGCGTGGGTGACGCAGCCCCTTGGGCGCCATCGCTGCGCTGTCGTACCCCTCGGCCAGGTCGACGTTGCACCAAATCCGGCCTGAATCGGTATTTTGCTTGTGCAGGGGCTGCAGGAGATGAGCCTTTGCCTGGCAGGTGGGTGAGGATGGACCAGAGGGACTCGGCTGGCGTGGGCTTGCGTGAGCCGCAGCTTGACTCGTGCATTCCTGGTTTGCTCTGATTTCCTTTGCTTAGGGGAAAATAAATAGCAGCCCTTCTGTTTGTTTTGTTTTGTGGTGTTCTGGCCCTTTTCCACTGGCTCTGGAAGGAAGGAAGGATCCAGCTCTGATAACTAAGGAAGGGGAAACCTTTTTTGTGAGCCTCATCAGGGAACGTAGCAAAGCCTTCTATCGGGAAGGGTCCTTCCCCTTCTAGCTCTAAATAAACAGGAGTACCTGGGCATGAGTTTTATTAACTTATCAAATAAATCCAACCTGACTCGTCCCCGAGGCCAGCTGCGGAACGTCATGGATCCGTGCGGGACTGATGCCTGGGACCGGCTCCCCGTGTCCTGTCCCGGGTGGGTGGCAAGGGCAGGATTTCAAACGTGATCCCTGGTGCTGACCACAAAGCCTATCCATGGGATCCTCTGAAAGTCCCTTTTAGAGTCCCGCTTCTCGAGGCCGGCACCCAGAAACCCCTAAAGGTTTCTTTAAAATCTGTTTGCCCGTACGATCTGTGGAAAGCCTACCTGCCTCCCGCCCCTTCCCTGCCCGTGTGCGGTGGTTTTGGTGAGTGAAATCCAGTTGTTGCTAGACAGGGTGAAATTATTTGCAAAAGAAAAAAGCACAAAGTTGTAATTATACTAATTTTTAGAAAAGCATTTTGTTTTATTAATGGAGGTAAAAGGTTATTTACTTCCAGAGTGCAATTTGTCAGCTGCTCTTAATTATAATTCTCTCTCTCATTATGCATTAAGCATTTCAAAAAAAACATTACATTTGAAGCCCGAAAGCTAGAGCTAAAGAGCAGAGATGCTTAGAATCCAAGTCAGGGTTAAATTCCCTTCCCACCCTCATTAGGTTTATGGGGACAAGCGCTGGCAGCAGTTTGACGGCGCTCGCAGCAGCGTGGCTCTGCGGGCTGGCAGCGGGGTCGCACGGGGAGCGAGGAGGTGAAAAAACCCTGCTGTAAAAAAAGCAGGGACTGAGAAAAGCTGGCTCAATTCTGCATTCAGTGAGCTCCCGCGCTGGATCCACGTTTCTCCACCATTCCCTTCTCCGTTAGGTACCTGTGATAAAGCACCTCTTTCCCCCCTGGTTACCTCGAGCGGGCATTGCCGGCTGATAGGGCTGGTAATGTAACGTGGGGCTCTTCTCTCCTCCGCGGCTCAGCCTTTGCTGATTGAATTTCAATTACTGTTTGGGGCCTGGCTCAGAATTGTAAAAGAGGATAAATTTTCCAAAAGGAAGAGCACGCTGGAATACCAGATCTCCCCCCGACCTGCCAGAAGAGTCTGGCTGGCACTGCGGGGAGGGATCATCGCTGTCGGGGGGGTTCTGCTGGATCCTGGACAGCGTCTGACTTTTTTTGCTGCTTGAATTTGAGCACACTCTGTTACGTTAAGTTTTAGTCATGGAATAAGCAGAAAGCGGGCAGCAAGCTCCCAGGGGGAGAGCAGGGTATGGGTGCTGACCCGCTGCTCGCAGCTGAGCGTGGACCGGAGGGGACGTGGGTGCTCGGGGTGCCCCGGGGTTCCACCCGTACTTCAGGCTGGATGGGCTCTGTTGGTGGGAGCCTCCTGGGCTCCAAAAGCTGGTGGTGATGCTCAAGAACCTTGAAGCTCCCTTCCTTGCTGCAGTGATGCTCTGCACCCTGCCTGTGTCCAGGTGGGCTCGCCGAAGGAGTCGGGAGTCCTCTGCCTCCCTTTTCTATGACCGCGGTGCCGGTTCGTGGTGAAGAGCTGCTGCCCTGAACAGCATCGCCTGTAAGGCTCGCTCCCGTAGCATCAACGCTCTTATTCTGAACTCCTGAACGAGGCTCCGTGTATCCGCGGGCATGCCGAGCGCTGTGGATGGTTCCTCGGCTGTTCTTTGATCTTAAAATCTGCCTTTGAATTGGCTCGTGGCGTAACCCCAAATTAGTGCCTCCACTGTGAAAAGTAAACCTGCCATTAAAATGACAGAGAAGCAGCGAGCGAGGTTGCAGTTGGTTGGGCGGTGAATGTCAGGGAGAGGAAGGCTGCTTTCATGGAGATCGTGGAAAATATACGTGCACAGATCTATAACTGCAGCACAACGCCAGCTCGCTCTCAGGGTAAACTCTGACTCACCCAGCCTGACTTGGCGCGTTGTCTGCTTTGAAGACGAGCTGTAAAGAGCCAGTTTTGTGCCTCTGGTGTGCACGTGTCCCCAGGGAGGACGGCTCCCTCCCTGCCCGTGGGTGAGTCGCTGCCTTGCGATGCTCCGTGAGCACCCTTCGGTGCAAACGGCTCCTCCCGGCTTGTAGGTGCCGTGGGTGGCTGCTGGTGAGTGGTGTAAAACAGACCTTTCCTCTTAATCCGATGGAATATTATATTATATATTGTATTATATGCATATTATTAATAAGCTGACGACCCTGCCAGAGAGGGGCACACCGCTGGGGAATTGGGGGAAAAACCGGCTTTTTTGTTCCTTTCTGCTCAGCCTGGCTGAAGCTCCTCTGCTGGCGTTTGGACCCTGGGGGGGGTCCTCTGCTTTTGCACCCCCTCGATGCTCTGGGCACGTGGCCGTGGGGTGCTGCGTGCTCCGGGGGGGTGCGTTTGGGGTGTGCTATCCTCAGGGTGTGAAAAATCTTCGTGGTGTTTTTTCCTGTCTCCCCCCATCATGCTCTAATTATCAACGAGGTGGTGAAAGCGATGCGACTTTAATCTGTTGTCCGCAGGCTTCAGAGCTAACGCGAGCTGAAAAACTGCCTGGATGAGTCCGCTCTGCGAGTTTCAGGCTGTTTGCAGGCTCGGGAAGGCATCTCGCTGTTGGCTTGTGTTTTGTACATGTTTCTTAAGGCCTGTCAAGGCTTTATGGGTGAGGGACATACTACATATTCAAATAAATGTTGTGAGGGCTGATTTCAGAGCTCGATCTCTGGGCTTTAGGCTGTCTTGGTTGGAGTCCAGCGCCCGAACCAGTTAGTCTTGAAAGCTCAGGACAAGCCCTGCCCGTGGGGCTGGTTGGAGGGGACCCAGCCCATTCCCCGGCTCAAAATTCAGCCGTGCCCTGCGGGACAGTCCCAGATTTACTGTCCTGAGCTTCCAAAGGAAGGGAAATTGGTTAGCTTCTCGGTGGTGGTAATCAGGAGGTGCCTTGTCCCTTATTACACCTCTCTTCTGTAATGAATTAACGAATTAATTGCGCTAGCTGAAGAGGATGAAGGGTCTCTCCTGTGGGTTTGTTGCGCTGTGCTTCAGGAAGGTGTTTTGGGCTCCCCCGGCTCTGCCACGGCTCCTGCAGCCGGGCAGAGGAGTTGACATCTCTTGGGCTTTGGTGCTATTTTGGTAATTACGGGATGCGGGAGAGGCGGAGAGGAGAAAAAGAGCAGAAACCGTGGCCTTGGGAATGAGCTGGCTGCGGGCTGGGTCCCCGGGGGCTGCGCTGGTGCCTGCGGGGCTGCGATGCTCGGGGAGGGGGGGATGCAGGGAGAAGGGGCTGTGCCCCCGCGGTGCTGCCGCTCCATCCGCCTGCCGGGGACCGGTGCATGAGCGCATCGCTAATTGCGGGTCTAAAGGAAGTTGTGTTTTAATGTAATGTAATCAGGCAGCGCTGGCGTGGCGTGGCTCTTCGTTCGAGGGGTGATGGATGGCTAGCGGAGCCCGCCAGCCCTCCCAGGAGCCCTCGCCGTCCCCCTTCCAGGGCTCCTGACTTCCCACCCCGCAGCAGCAGCCGCCCGCTTTGTTCGCCCTTTCCCATTAATTCAATCTGCGCTGATAGCAAATCATTACCGAGGAGTATATTGTGTAAAAATGAGCTGTTAATTGAAGTTTTGTTTGCTTTTTCTCTTACCCTTGCAAAAAGCCTTGCATAATAAAGGACTGTAAAAAACCCATGTTGCCACGCTACAAATATACAAGGTGGGAAGGGGGCAGGGAGAGAGAAAAGAGGCGAAGCTGGTCTCCATTAGATTTTAATAAGCGTGTGGAGAAAAAGCTCTCGTTAATCCCATCTGAGGCTTAAAGGTTTATTGCTAACAATTAAAATCTCATCTTGTAGCGCTGACTCCATGCCACAAACCTCCCTGCCGTGTCCTGCTGAGCAAGCTGTGGGCGGCGGGGTGGTGGGGATGTGCGGGGCAGTCCTTGGGAAAATAATATCCCTTAGGAAAATAATATCCCTTAGGATCTGGCTGTGAGCTTGGCTGTAACAGGCAAGTTTCCTCCCAGCAGACGACTGGAAGCGTACGTGCATCCTAACTGGTTTTGGTGGGCAGCGCTTGTGCGCTCGAAAACTCTGCCGGGAAGAACCGGTCCTTTGAAAAATGAATTTACTGGTGGTGTTTCGAGGTTTCTCCAGGCTTGCTGGTGGACGGGAGGTTGGTGACACGAAACCTGTCTCCCGCTGTTGCAGAGGTGGGTTTTGTTTGTTTAACAAGTTGTTTGGCTCTTTTTTGTTTGTTTTTGCAAGGTTGCACGGCAAAAGCAGCGAAAATCCTCCTATGCTTTTGGGTTTGCGATGGCAAAGGTTACAACAACGACCTCCTTTCTGCCATGTAAAAACATCGCTGTTGCAAAACATCACGTTTTGTAACAAACCTCCTGGGTTTCCCGAGGAGCCTGGGAATTATGCGTGCGTTCCTTCCTCCCGCGCAGCCCTTGCCCCAACCCCACGCCATGGGGGCCACCGCCTTCCCAGACCGGGTGCCAGCAACATTCCTGCTGTGTTTTTCCTCCCTCCTGGAAAGGCCAAAGCCCCAAACGTGCCAACGAGAAAAATCCGTACATTTGTTTTTGATATCAGGGTTGCTTTGGCCAAAAAGATGGATTTGCCTGTGCCTGGCTCCCCTCGGAGCCCCTCGCGTGGCTCTTGGTGGGTCTGGGGCAGCCGTCGCTCTCCGGGGCTCCGGTGCCCGCTCCCCGGCAGCGATGCTCTGGGGGGTCCAGCCGCGCCGTGCCGCCTGGGAGCGGGTACCCCAGCATCCTCTGATGGGAAGGGCTGCGTTTGCCTGGCACGGGCTGCGGGGTGCATTCCCCTCATTCCTGTTGGAGGGCAGGTTTGGTTTATTTGAGGGTTTGGGGTGGGTTTTGATAAATTTGCCTTCCTCCCTCCCTGGGGTTGTCAGACTTAGTGTTTCTGGGTGTGCTCGGTGCTGTCGGCTCATGAGAGCGCTGCAGGTTTTGGCACTGCCGAGGGTCTCCCATCGGCTGCTGTCGGATGAGGCAGCTCCCAGGGGAGCCCCCGCAGCCGGGGCTGCTCCGGGGTCACCCCGCAGGACACCCCGGCTGTCCCCACGCTGCTGGTGACACAGAAGGGAGGTGATTTATTCCTCCTGCCCCCGCAGCTCGTCAGCAGAGGCCGGTGATTAAAGCTGCTGTTTGCAATTTTCAAGACTTATGAGTATATCAAAGTGGCTGATAATTAGCAGCGAATAAAATGTACTTGCAACGATATTACATTAGTTACAGATAAACTGATACCAGCCTTCCTTAATATTCACTTAAGCTTCCCTGTCTACAGTTATTAGGGGAAGGCTCTGGTGTCGTGCTGCTGCCGGCTGCGCTGTCAGGACGAGAGAGGCTTCCCAGCCTGATGTGATCTGCTCGCGAGACGCTGCCGGAGCAGATCTGCCGTGAAAACGCTGAAATTTTTGTCTATGGATGAACCTTCCCTTTCCAATTCCCGCGGCAGCGCTGCCATAGCTACAAGCCTCCTGCCTGCTGCAGGCAGGGCTGCGTGCTGGGCCGGGGGAGGATGCGGGGCTGGAGGAGCCAGATGGAAGATGCTCGGCGTGGGAAGCGGGGAGCCCCCGTGCCTCCCCCCGTGCCTGCTGCCGCAGCTCCGGAAAAATGTCGGTGGTCCCGGCGCAGGCAGCAGGGCTGGCATGGGGGGCACGTACCGCCGAGCTGCGGGGAGGGCTGTGGTGCTCAGTGTGTTGCAGGATCAGGCCCTCGGGGTCTGTTTCTCCTTGGGAAATTGGGTTTCATGAGGATGCTCTCGTGTTAAGCGATTGCCGGATCGATCGCTTGGCTCCTTGGCTTCTGCTCAGGGTCGCCCTGCTCCTGCCTGGTGCTGAGCAAGGCTGTTGGGATGAGGGCTCGGGTTGGATTCGTAGATCCCAAGAGCTGCTGATGCCCACCAGCAGCGTGAGCGATGCTTCCCACGGGCTCCCCTTTTCCATTTGCCTTCTCTGGTGCGGTTCGTCCTCTCCTGCCGCTGCCTTTGGCAGCGCGTTGAGGCTTCGGAGGACGGTTCTGATCACGGCCTCTGGTTGCACATGCTGTGGTTTAGGTTTTATGAAACTTCAGGCAGTTGAACTCTAGAGGGGAAGATGCAAGAAATCCATTTCACAACGTGATCGACAGCGCTGACCCAGCTCTCGTTAGCAAGCCCAAAAAGAATTGCCGTTGCGGTGCCTTTCTGTCTGCCCTGCCCATTACTGCTGCTCCGTTGCTAGCAATCTCCAAATTAAAATGCAAACCAAGACGTACCTGAAACACTCGGAGACCCTTAAACTTTCATATGAAAATAAATCCGGCTTTCCATCTTCATTGCGCGGGGTTTTATGGACGTGGGGTTGGGGTTATTCGCTGTTACTCAGCAGCCGGAGCGTAGCGGTGAGCCGGGGGGTGCTGGGCGTCCCCGGGTTTATTCCCAATTTACGGGGTGCAGTCTGTCTGATCAAAGGGGTTTGGGTGCTGCTGGTGGGACCCAGGTGTGACCCCGAGCCGCCGGACCGGGCTGTGCTGGGGCACGGGGCTGCCAGGCACCGCCGGAATAGAAATAAGGGAGATCTGCTGGTGTCCAGAGCTGCGTATTGGGTGCTATTAATCATAAATACAACTGCACCCACTTGAGCGTTGAGAAGGGCCTTTTTTATTGCATGGAGTATTTAAGGTTACACTCAAGTTGTTGATTTTAGTATTTCGAGTCGGGGATTGCCAGCGATCCTGGCTTTGAGAGGAGCCGCAGTTCAACGCGGCTCTTAAATGCGTGCCTGCTCGCCCCTTCCCTGAGCCCATCCCTTCGCGCCAGGTCAGTATGGACCAAAACCATGCTTTTTTTCCCCAGAAGAGGCAGGGGATGGGTTGTTTTTGGGGATGCTGTGCTGGGGGAACATGGAGCAGCCTGACCGTTTTTCGGAGGGGTGCCTGGCAGCTTCCAGGCTTCTGGCAGCACAACTCCCCGCAGCCTTTAAACCCCATCCCAGGCACATCCTCGCCCACCCAACTGTTCGTGCTCTTCTGATGGGCGCTGGCTTCTGGTCCCCGCAGAGCAGCACGGAGCCTTTGTAAGGGCCCCAGCCCGGCGTTTGCTCCAGCACGGTGCTGGGACGGGGAGTGATGCGGCCAGGTGGTGGTTGGCTTTTTTTTTTTGTAATTATTGCTATTACAAAAAACGTAGTTTGAAATGAGGAGGGCTTTGGAGAAGCGTGGGTGTGAGCAGGAGGACCTCCCTTCTGCAGCCTCGGCAGCGGGGCCGGTGCAGGGTGCTGCTCCCCGGGGTTGCGCGGGGGCTTGGCACGTCCCGTGGGACACCAGCTTCCCCGGGGATTGCTGATGCTGTCCTTGAGCACCCCTCCGGGGGACTTTGGGAGCAGTGTGACCGGTCGAGGACTCAAGAGACGAAACCGAAGGGTGCTGCGGGAGGGTGGGGGAGACATGGGAGTGCAGGGCTCGCCATCGCTCATGCCTCGCCATCGCTTACGCCTTCGTTGGCTCTCGGTGGGTTACAATGAGCGCTGCTGGCTTGGGGATTTGCAACCGGCGCTGTGCCGGCGGAGGCTCACTTGGGAGTGTCAAGCCCCTGATGTGTTTCAGATAACAAAATACCAGCCTGGTGTTTTACTTGCAAATGGGTGCTCTCTGATAACTAAGCGCTTTCTAAGGGAGCTCTCTTCCTACCCGGTCCTATTTCATGTTTTTAACGTAAATCTGTTTATCTGCCTCCAGAAGCCGGGCGCTCGCTGCTCTGTTGCTGCACAGCCCTTGTCTCCGGCCCCAGCGGTGTCGGGCTCTGTGCGGACGTGCAGGAGCGGCGAAGCCGAGCGAGCGGCTGGTGCACAGAGCTCACCGGGGGCGTGGGGGTCCGCAGGGACGCCGTGGCCCTCCCTGCGCGTGGGGCGGCCGCTGACACGGGCTGAGGCCGTGCAGCGTCCCTCCTTGCTCCCCACCTCTATTTCTCATGCTGCTTTCTGCTCTCTGATCTGTTACCGCTGTCTCTCTTTTAATAAGCGTGAAATGGGAGCCTCTGGGCACCATCAAAGCGTGGCTTGTTATTGTCTCTGTGTTGGCTCCTGGACAAGTTAAGGACATTTTTTATTTTTTTTTTTAATAAGGTAGTAAAATTTATTCTGTTTCTCTTTGCTGTTGAGGTGCTTTCTGCCGTTAGCTGATGCGTTACGGTCTTTGTTTCCTTTGTGGCTCTGCGGAGCCTGTGCCAGGGCGTTTGCTGGGTTAAAGGCAGTCGGATATCGCTCGGGAAGAGCAGCGTCCCCGGCCTCCCCAGACGAGCAGCACCTCCAGATTTGGTACCAAGTGATCTACCCAAAGCCAGACCAGCAGCGCTATTTCTTTATTAATTTATTCTCGTTCCTTGGTCAGGTAGAGAAGAGCAGATTATTTCTGAAAGGCGTCACTTACTCTTCATTTCTTTTTAAAATTGGCTTCGGTTCAGTCACCAGCTCGTGCGAGGGGCTGGCTGGGCAGCAGGGTGCAACCCGAAATCCTTGCTTCATCGAAAAGCAAGCAGCGGCCGCCTCCTCCCTGCCTCACCCCTTCGCCCTGCGACGCCAGGGCGATACCACCCATACCGGGGTGATGGCCGCATCGCCTGGACGCTGGCAGGAGAGGGGCACATCTCCACACGGATTAATTCGGGATTGCTGCAGCTTTTGGGTAACAAAAGCAGGATCTGCCCGTCTGGGTGGGTGCTGGGTGGAGCGGGGCTCTTCTCTGCTCTCTGCAAAGACACCTATTTTTTCTCCTCCGCTTTTACACGCGGGGCCAGGACAATCTGTGACCTTTTTGTTGGAGCTCTGCGAGCAGCGACGAGTGCGGTGGGGACTCCCGCGTCCCAGAATAGTTCTCCTCCAAGATCTTCCTGTCCAAATCTCTCATTGCATCTCGCTTTTTGAAATAATCAGCCCCTGTGGTTATTTCAGTTAACGCTAATTACTGGCATGAACTAATTAACGTGGGTTGACTTTCCTCTTCTCTTTCTAATGCTTTTTTAACCCACGGACACATTCCAATTAAGGGACTCATGCAGGGACCGGGCTGAAATGACTCAGAGCAATCACAGTTGGAATAAATCGTGTGCTTTACTGAAGGTCACTAATATTTTTTTTCAAATTGCCGGCGTCGCGTATTTGTGCCTGCCAAGGGTGGCCAGGGAGATGACCTGACCTTACAATAAGCATCTGAAATATCTTCAAGCTTGCCTCCATCTCGGTGCGAGCAGATTCGCGGGTACCACGTCGATAGCATTTGATGCGCTGAGAGCGGTGGCACGGCAAACAGCCGTGGGAGGCTTCTCATCAGGACTGCAGACCTTGAGGCGAGTGGTCTTGACGTCGCAAGGACCTTGCTTGTTTGCATCTGTAGCTGTGCAATGGTAATAGAGGGCACATGCCGCTTGTGCTCGTACGAGTGATTTCTTTTCCCCTTGGTTGGGTTATTGTCACTTGCAGAGTCCCGCGGGCTCTGGCCGTGCCCTGGACCTGCTTCCCTGCCTGCGTGGACAAGCTGCAGTTGAGAGACGGCTCTCTTTGGGCTGAGATCTGGTGGTGATTAAGCCTACAAAGCTGCTGTTGCGGTGTTTGTAGCTCATTTAACAAAACGCTGGTAGGAGCCATGTGGACCGAGAGCCTTCTGCTCTGTAAAACCTGGCGTGCCCAAAGTCCAAAGCGAGAGCAATGGCAAGCGGGAGGCAGCCGGCGGCTGGAGCAGGGCTGGAGAGCCCCGTGCAGCGCTTGCAGATCCTTCCTGGGCACTTAAAGTTGAGGCTTTACTTCTGCAGCTTCAAATCCCCATCCTTGCTTCTCCTCGGGTTGGCGTTTTCTGGAAAGTGATGCTACTCGCTTTCCAGAGGTGAAAACCCCTTTAGCTGCAGCAGGACTGGACTCTCTCCTGGGCACAGGGAGACCTCGCTGCAGAAGTGTCAGCAGCAGGGCGAGCCCGGGAGTTTCCATTCTCAGCCTCTTCCCGCACTCTCCGAGGCGGGTCGTGATGCTGAAGTTCCCCTCTTTCCTCCCTGTGTCACGCCATCCAGGTTTTGCTGCAAAACGCTTGTATTTCTACCTGCTCTCCCAGCTACTGCTGGTGAGGTGAGGGGCAGAGCTGCTGGTGTCCCCCGTGGGCAGGCGCGGCGGGGTGGTGTGGGTCTCCCTTCGCCCGGGGGATTTAAACGCGAGCGCCTCGTCGGTGCATCTCCTAATTGCTGGGTTAATGGAGGTGAAAGCGCTCCGATTAAACTGCCGCAGAGAGCAGGTAGCAAATATGTGATTAGTATTAATAGCGCTGGTCAGACTATATTATGCAAATGATGGGAGACTAGACAATTTAGTTATTCATCTTTAACCTTTATTTTTGTTTCATGTGACCTTACCCATCAAGGCTCTCATTACCATCTCTGGCTGTTCGGCGTATGTTCATTTATTCTGCTGCCATCAATCCAACAGCTACACCCGTGTTCCCAGCCGGTGACGCCGGGTGCAGCCTGGACGCCCTTGTGGATGCTCCAGGGGGCTGGTTCCCAGCCCTGCAAGGAGTTGGGGACCCGGGGTCCTGCTCCCCGTGTTTTGGGTAGAGCTGGTTATACCAGGTCGTACAGCCCCTGCCGTGGGACACGTGCCCTTCTCGCGGCTGTCCGGTTACGGCTCTAACCCCGTGTTTCCCATCTGTTTTGTAGCCATCTCCGGGTGGGTTTGAGCAGCCTGGGGACATCCAGAGACGCAGACATTCCTGCTGCGTGTCCAGCACCGTGGGGGAAAGGCAGAAACGGTGTCTGCCAGGTTTTGTTTTTTTTTTTTTTTTTCCCTCTGGCCGATGCAGATAAAGACTCTGGCGCATCCTTGAGTCACGTCTGGTTTTTGCGAGCTGTGTCCAGGTTGGCAGGAGTTGCTCTTGGGAGCAGCGCAGTCCCTCTTGCTGCGGGGCGTCTGCTCCCATTCCCTGCAGACTTTATGCATAGCTGGACGGTATTGCTTTTGGCCGTCCCTCTCTGCTTTCTGGAGGTTACAAATGGTGTAGGAATATATTCCAAGTGAGTTTGAAGTTTCATCGGGCCATCTGGATGAGTCCCACTGAACTAACGCTGGGTGGTTGTGAACATGGTGTCTCATTTCATGCTCAAATGGATTCAATTTTGAACAAACTGTTTCCCTTGCAAGCTCAAGCCACGTTGAAGAAATGGTACCCTGCTGCAAACTAAACTTCTGCAGAGGTCAACCCAGCAGCTGGACGCTCTGCGAGCAGCTCGGCAGTGCTGACAGCAGTCAACGTCCCTCCTCGTCTGCTGGTCTCCTCCAGGTTGACTTTGGAAGGAGTTGCGGTTATGGAACTGCATTTCTTTGTGGTTGTGGAACTGCGTTCCTTGCTGTTAATGCACGTGAATTTTGGCTTTGCCCCTTTAGCCCCGTACTTCTTGGCCCGCAGCTCCTCCTAACCCTGTTCTTGATGTTTCTGCTGGAAACGCACATTTAAATCTAAACAACTAGGCGGTCTGTAGAAAGGGGGGGAACCCAAAAGACACGTGTCCCTGCAGCCACGAGAAGCTGCCGTGACATGTGCCCCGATCGGCTTCCCAACCACGTGGATGCCGGAGCAGTCCCCGAGGATGGGGCTGGGAGAAGGCTGATGGGGAGACGTGGGGAAAAAACCTTAAACTTCTCTCTTGCCTTGCAGGGTTTCAGCGGGCCTCCCCACGCGGCGTTTGCCTTGAGCTGCGACCAACGAGCGGTGAAAGAAAAATATGAGCACGACCCTGCCCATCACCTGGACTACGAGAGCATGTTGTCCATCCGGATAGGTAGAGCTGGGCTCCATCCAGGCAAGCATCCTGTCATATACCAACCGCAGAGTGTACGGGGAAAATACCCCGGTTAAACTGGCACCTAGACTGTCACGTATGTGATTGAAATTAGATTGGTTTTGACATGTGCATGCAAAGTGCACCTTCTCTTCCCTGTCTGGATCTGTGTCTCTGCTGGCTCTTATTCCGAGAATCATTACTTCTGTTTCTACTTCAGTTCTCAAAACCACTTGCACGTCTGTCTGTGCCTATGAATTATTGATAATTAGATATCTCATTCACCAGGGAAATGAAATCATCAGCTTAGCTTGAGATAAGTTTATTTTCAGCGTGGGCGCAGCCAGCGCTACCCCTGCCCCTGCCAAGTTGTGCCATGTCGAAGGTGCCCCGCGACGCTGACCCTCGGTGGCCCTCCCTAATTATAGACCAGGACTGGCAGTCGTGCTGTCACTCCTTATTTTGGAGGTTAATAGAATTGTAGCTGCCAAAGTGTGGAATAAAACGTCTTGTTGGCAGCTAGTTCCTCCTTAAACAGGTTTTTAAAGAAGGAACTTTTTAGTCAAGGTGGTGGAGCCTCATCAGGCTTCCCCGCGTCCGGGGTGTGGATATGGGACGGGTGGTGGCCACCCTTGCACCCGGCTGCGTGGGGATACGTCCTCTGAGGCAACACATTTTCTATTCCGCTACTTAACAGCAGCTTTTCAGTAGACAAAGAAAATGTAGTTTAGTGAATCCATCCTATTGCTCCTCTGCTCTTTCTTGGTTGGAGAGAAACTGAAATAGCAGGTTACCATATCTTGAGTACGATCGCGAGCAGATCGAGATGAAGAAATGCTCCTTCTTTTTGCAAAGAATCATGCTAGCCTCTTAAATCAGGCTCCATTATTTAACTGCGTTGCTTAACTGCACGTTTCATGAAGTGTTTCAAATCCATAGGGTTTCTCAGGACTTGAAATGCCTGCTTGGATTTTGCCAAAGGTATGGAAGGAGGTTTTGCGCTAGACTCAAGGGGCTTTGGGTCCTGGATGTCTTTTAGCTGCTGGGGCAAGTGCAAGCTTGGAGACTGCTCTAACCCTGCAAGTAAGGCGGCTGCAAGGTTTTTGGTATTTTTGTAAGGTGGAAACTTTACATGCCAGGTGCAGTTTAATTTTATTCTTCAGGAAAAAAACAAGTAGGCAGCCCTGCAATTTTCAGAAACTTAAGCTGCTGGGGTTTTATGTTTTCATCTTCTCTTAGTTGCAAACAAGAACAGTGCAAATGGTTTTGAGAATAGAAAATTTCCATTAGACTTGGTTGTTTTTCCTCTCTCTGGGGAAATGGTATTAAGAATCTACAATACATTAATTCTTTTATTGTCTCTTGCCTTTTTTTTTTTTTTTTTTTTTTTTGCTTACTGAAATGAACTCGGTATTTTCACAAGATACCTCGAGCCTTCCAAGAAAGCAGCTTTCCCCAGCTCTGGGTAGCGCTCGGCTGCGCTCTGGGGAACGCTCTGGGAACATAACGGGTATTTTCGAAGTCTAATGGGTGCTAAGTGGAATATTTCAGACTTAATCACTGTTGAATCATTGACCCTTCCTTCATATTTACATGTTTTAAAATAGCTAAAGCTGTGAAAACAAACAGACAAACAAAAATCCCAAAGCGCACCGCTGCCTTGTTTTGCAGTTGTCTTTACTGCCCGGGGGTGGTGGTGAGGAGCAGGGGAGCTGGTGTGGAGGTGGCTGGAGAATGTGGAAACGTGCAGCTCCCCAGGGCCCTGCGTATTGAGGTCTTTGCTGGTAGGGACGTCAACGCGTATTTAACGTGGCCGCGTGAGAGGCTGGGAGCAGAAGCGACTCCGCAGTCACGCTCGGGTGGTGGGATCCTCGGAGGTGCGCTAAGCAGGCGAGGAGGTTTCTTTTAGACCTGTAGAAAGGGAGATGGAGGCAATGCAATAGTTAGACCTATCCCTCACCCACTCTGTTGGGAGAAAAAATTCTTATTCTGCTTTTTCCTCCAGTCAGCAGCGTGTTTGGGTGCCTCTCTTCTTCCCCATCATCCCAAATCCTTTGGCTTCCCATCACTTGCAAGTTGGTAGGGAGTGAGGAAGCACGGTACCGTCCAGGCGGGGCTGGGAGTCCCCCCCCTCCCTCCGCATCTCTCCTCTGCTCCCCTCGTCCTCCGGCTCCTCTGCAGCCCGTAGCCACGTGAAATGGAGTATGGGCGGATTTGGTATGAATTGCAGCGAAAAGTCTGTGTCTAGACTCGGTGTTTGACGAGTGGGATAATCGCTAGGCTTTAATTACTACAAACAAAAGACAACCCAGCCTTGTCTTTAATACACCTGGGTAGGCAAGGGATGTAATCGGTGTTTCTCTGCCTCCCTTGGAGCCGGTTGGGATAAAGCTGAGGAGGGTTTGTTCGTTCTTCTGGGTGCAGGTGAAGCCCCCTGTGGTGCCATGGAGGGACCCGGCGGGCTGTGCCCTCCCTGCCGCGGGGGCTCCGGGCTGCCCCAGCCCCTAAACCTCCCCCTGCCACCCCGGGGCTCGGGCCAGCTCAGCCTGCTTGAGTTTGCCGACATTAAAACCAGGGGAAGTGGTTTTGGCAGGGTCACCGCAGGCTGCGGGCCTGGAAGGCCAGGTTTGACCCCTGAAATGGCAGCTACGTGCGCAGTGTTCTGGGGTAGTTCTCAGAAAGGATTTACATACAGCATCGCACCTTGAAACCTGAGCTGTGACTCACGCTCCTACAAACTGTATATTTAACAGCGAGGCGTGTTGATTCTTTATCGTGTCCTGGTGCCAAATGATTCACGTCGCTCCAAATCGGATTTCGGAGTGGGAGGGCAACGATGTTCCCCATCAGCCTCCTCCGCTCTCGCTTTAACATCCTCGCTACCGTATTGCAGGTGGAAGATCTTGTGTCCAAGGCGATGCTTTCTAGGTGTGCTGGGGCAGAGGGGTTCACAGCAGGGTGGCTGTAAAGTGCTCGGAGTAAAATGCCAAATATAATTTTAGCGCTCAGCTGGGAGCATCCTCAGTGGTTGGCACCGCTCCGGCCGTGGGGAGTTAAGAGTAGTAGCCTCTGAGCTGGCTGCTGACCCAAGCCACAAATAAATGTCTGCCGAAGTACCTGGCTAACCAGCAGCATCTCTGCGGGCTCATCGTCCGTCCCAGACGCGCATCCGTCTGCGCCGAGGGCGCGTGATGCGCTGCCGGCATGGCGCTGCCAGCGCTGTTACGTCGCTAATGTTATTAAGGGGAATCAGGGTTTGTTTTAATGACTCGATTGACTTTTGGTGGGGCGTGATTTAGGAAATGGTACTGTGGTGCTCCTGCATAGATGTTCAGTAAGTAAATCCAGATGGGTTTAGTAATTGGAAAAAGATCCTGGTGTTTGAAACAGTGTACTTAAGAAATGAAATTTCATTAAACTTGTTACTTAAATGAGCCGTGAGGTTTGGGGGCACCGTAGAGAAACCTCATTACATAGAATTTGTATTTTTTTTTCCTTAAAGTTGAGCTGCTGCATCAAACCAGCGGCAGTGTTGAGGCTCAGGCAGTGTTTTGGCTGGGGAAGCCCTGGAGCAGGGGAGGTGGGTGGGCTGGGGGCACCGCCAGCACCAGACCCGGCGTGGGTCCATCCTGCTGCGCTGCCCCGAGACCCACTGTGCCCCTTTCGGCAGCATCACCCAGCCTCTGCGCTAATTTTCTATCTCCTTCCCGAGGCTGTAATTTTTTCCCATTTTTGCTTGCTTTTTCCCCTTCAAAGGACATTGTCGTGTACCGGGGCTGCTGGAGGGGACCGCACGCCAGAGGAAGCGGAGCCTGCTCACGTAGCATCTCTTTCGCCAGTGCCCAAGCCCTGTAATGATGTAGTAAACTTCTGAGCAAAGGGAGGGAGCTGGGGAGATAAAAGAGGAGGCGAAACCCCTTGGGGACCGATACAAAGAGAGGGTGTGAGCTGTGCTGGGGGATTGGTGCTGATGCTTCGGGCAGCGTATGGGTATGGTTTGCCCCTGGCTCTGGTTGTGTCCTTGCAGCCAGAAAATTCACTTTTTGCTCTGTTACTGCTGGCGTACCGGCTGGTTTCAGAAAGTCCAGCCTTGTCGCAGCTTTGCAGGCTGCCCTGACCTGCAGTTGTGCCCCGGTGCCAAGGGGAAAACTCCCCCGTAGAAATGGCCAGTTCCCATCATAAGAGCATGAGCGGTTTGCTGATGCTTACCCTGTAAATTTTCTCCTTGTTCCCTCCTTCCCTGAGCAGAAGCAGAGGCCGTGAAGGAGGGATGATCTATAAAGCCTCTCCAGCCGTGAAACCCGCCGTGATTCATTGGGGTAATATTGCGCCAGAGCCTCGCACATGCATCCAAAAGGTTCATTAAGTCATCGCAACTTATATATAACGCGAGGCTCCTGCAAAATGGGATGTTCACCCGTTTTAGACGGTTCCAACTGTATTTGTGATAACGTTGACATGTTCACACCGTGCTTGGTCTGGAGAACTACTGCTTTCAGAAGGCATCAATTCATTTTGAGTTTTAATAGCCAGCCTTGATGATAAACACCTCTGGCAATGTCTGTATCGATTTAGAAACATCCTAATGTCCCTTTCTGGAGCGTTTCAAATGGTTATTGACCATCCTTGTCAGGCTGGGTTCTGTGGCTGGTTTTTATAGTCATGACTAAATGTGAATTTATATACGCAGAGCTTCAAAAAAAAAAAAAAAAATCGGAGCACGTAATCCCTCATAAAGTGATGAAATGGCTTCTTCACTCGTAGGTCTGTACCCCCGGTGTTCTGGTTGCAGCCTTGCTCCTTGGGTTAGGAATTTTGACTTTACGGGGCTAAATGCAACCTGGTGGTTTGTTCTCCTTTGCTCTCGGTCGGCGTTGTCACTGGGCGTAAATGTCGTCTTGTGTTCTGCTTTCCAAGATGCACGTAAAAATGTTTGGGATGTATTTGCAGAGGACGCAGTTCTGCACTCCTACACTTATCACAGCCTGCAGTAAATAAACCACCCAGTTCAGCAGGTTGCTCTGGGTGTAAGTCATGAGGATTGCCAACTCCAAACAGCCTGATCCCTAAGGAAACGTCAACCTGTGACCCTGCTGGGGGTCTGGGTGATTGGGTCACCCTCTGGGTGACCTGTGTTGTGTCAGGACTGCCCTTCTCCACCTCCGAGGGCTCCTGAGATGGGGATCTTTGTGTTGCGTATCCCATCTGTTCCCTGTTGCTCATTTCCACCTTGCCGGGGGAGCAGAGCCTGTTTTCACACATCATGGTGCTTACATTATTACTAAGAGAGAGGAGGAGGAGAACCAGGCAAAATGACTTCCAAATTCCTTGGGTGTTTTTTTTTTCCCCAAGGTACTCTTGAGTTAGCAGTTTAGATTTTAGCTGCCCTTTGAAGAGGAGGAGAAATCTTGAGTTGGTGTCGGAAGGTTGTCAGACCCTCGGAAGAGGAGGGAGAAGTCTTGAGCTGCAAGGCTGTCGGGGCTTGGGGGCACGGCTCCTCAGGACAGGCCTGGCGTAACATTTGGTTGCTTTGTCCTTCGCTTCGTTCTCAGTTGAACAGCGCTGTAATGAGCGTGAGAGCTGCTGGCAAGCGTGGACAGCTGCTTTATCTGCCCTTGCAGGCATGAGCTGCCTCCACATTTGCTGTTTTCCCGACCGCTTGGACAGGGAGCAGCGCCGTGCCGAGAAGAACGAACATCCCTCTCCGCAGACGACATCTGCTCCTGTGAAATGTGCTCTTGGCACCTCGTACCGCCTCCCGCTGTTCTTTGCAAGTGTTGTCTTTCATGGCTTCTTGTTCACACATCCTTCTTTCCTGGGCTTCATCCAGTGTCCTCCTAAATGAAGTGTGGCCAGAAGGGCTTAGCCTAGCTACAGCCTGCTCTGTTTAATTCTGTTCAACCGCTAGAGTTGCAGGAGAGCTACAGCATCATTTCCATCATCTCCCTTTCAAGACAAGGACCCTTCAGTGGGACCTGCAGGTGGCACTTGAGCTTTCCGAGGGAGGTGGTGCAGGTGGAAGAGGACAACACAAAATCAGCTCGCTGGGGATTCGGTGTACGCCAGCGCTGGTGGCGTCGCTGGAGGACTGAGTTGTGCAGCAATGCCTGTTGCTCTGCACGGGGTGGAAGGGAGAAGTGGAAGGGCTTTGGAGTGGCTTTTCTTGTAAGCCTCTTATCCTGCCTGTGTCAACACAGGCACAGATTGAACCGCACAAGGACGTGGCTTTCCTGCTCTGCTGTTTGCTGTAGGGTCTAGCCGTGTCTTGCCTGTAAAAATGAAGTTAGCGAGCAAAGAGGGCTGGGTAGGTCCGTAAACGCAGCAGGGTTCCTCATCTGAAGTGCTTGGTGGCCGATGAGCAAGTGTCTTCACGCCTGCTACATGTGGTGGGGCAGGAGGAGCAGCTCCTTGGGAGACCTTCTCAGCCGGCACCGTGACCTGCATGCCCAGCCCGCAGGGCGGTGGGTGCCGGGGATGCAGGCAGCATCGTGCTACCTGTGCTTGCTGCTCCGCTCTGCGCTCCTTTTATTTCAGGGAGATTTGTTAATCTATGAGACTTATTAAAGTCTGCTGAGTGACATGCTGGTTCGGACCCGTGCTCGAATCAGCGCTCTCGGCAAGCGTGGAAGCTGCAGAGAGGCTTTCTGTGGTGCTTCTGGCCATTAATCAGAGGAGTCATTTCCCAAATTGAGCCTCGTTAACTCTGTGCAATATTATCAAGGAGCTTTAATTTCCTGGCTACACCTGACAATCTGTTAAGTCTTTTTAATTCTGCAGCTGTAGAAAATAGGTTACTCAGAAACTCATTTCCATCCTCAGCCTGTGGATGCAGGCAGCTCTGATGGCTTCTGCCCGGCGCTCGGGGGGCAGCAGCGATGCTGCTGGGGTCAGAGACGTGTGTGCATGCAGGGGTAAGCACTGGTGCTGGAATTATCCTCTAGTAGTAACTCTCCTGACTTAGCAAGGTAGTAGGGCATTAAAAGATGCCCTGAGGAACATCTCCAGAGATGGGTGTTCCATCAAACCTGTGTCTTCCTGCAGTGGTTGTCCTGCGGCTCGGGAGCTGGCTGGAGCACTGAAATCCTGTCTCAGCCCAGTTCCAGGCTGGAAGGGGATTAGCACAAGTGAAGCTTGGGAGAAACACCACTCTGCTGCAGCTGCATGCGGGAAACCCTTAAATTTCAAGGTTTATTAAACTGAACTAACAATCAGTATCATTGCCCCCGGAGTGGATGTTGTTTTGACTTCATTCAATAAGCACAGTAATTCATTTATTTTCTAGCTATGGTTCTTTAGTTGAATGGGGATGGGAATAATTTTTCGTCACCCTAAGGATGCTTTGGAGGAGTGAAATGGAAATGAGGAGCTCTAGCAGTCATTCTGCGTTACGGCGGCAATGTTAGCCGAGGAGTGATGCCAGGGCATGTACCGTGAAGTGGAGGGAGGCCATCGTCATTGCTTTGAAGGAAAGGGAATAAACTGCATCAAAAAGAAAAGGGCTCTTCCCCACGTTCAAACGAAACAAACATTTTAAGGATAACGAAGTGTGTAAAAAGCCGTAAGCCAGCCGTGTCATCGGGGTTGACCGTAAAGGTCAATATATATATGTCTCTATATGTGTGTATATAGCCATATATATATATATATGGTAATTTGCTGTGTGGTTCTGGTCACGCTTTCAGGTGACCTGTTCTCTTCCCTGCCACGTGGCCATCAAGGGACCTATTTAGGTAAAAGCCTGTGCTGCTTTGGGATTTTTAATTCTCGCCCTGTGCTCGGTGCGCGGTGGTGGTTGGGGTGTGCTGGGAGCATCCTGGCTCTGCTTCTGCTTCGAGTCAGCTCCGAGCAAGCGCAAACCTCCTCAGCAAAACTGCAGCGGTGCTCTGGGTGCAAGGAGGGGCCCGGGGGAACGCCATGAACCGTATTTTTATTGCCTAAAAGCACGAAGCACTTGTGCGGGGCTTTCTGTCTTTGCAAAGCTGCGCAAATGGTTCCGGAGCTGCTGAGAGACGGTGAGAAATTGGTGGGCTGGCACCCCGCGTCCTGGCTGGGACCGGCGGGCGTTCGGGTGCTCAGATGCCTTCGTGGAGCTGAGTCTGCTCCCCAAAAAGACGGGTTAATTAAGACTTTGATCTCGTTTGTGATTTGGAGCTGGTGGGTTGTGGCTGGGGGCTCTTGGTGAGGTCTCCCGCACCGCTGCTGCCCGAGGAGGCTGTGCCCAGTGGGTTTTGCTCTTGCACACCAGTTTGGCCCCAGTTTAAATCGCAGCTGGGGAAGCTGCTGGGGACCGAGCTCGTCCTCCTCGGGAGCGGAGGGTCGGGAACCTTTTTCCTTCTGAAGGCAGCGGGTTCGTTTTCCTTAATCACTATTTCTGGTGTGATTTGTGCTGGTGATTTCTTTCCCATCTGATTTCAATTTCAACACATTTTTGTTTCAGTTCACCGTGTCCTGAGACAGTTGTTCATGTCCAGGCCTCTCTTTTATCCTTTTCCATGTGGTATATGGCACAGGATGATGGACTATGCCTTTTCACTAAAAATCAATGTTTTATTTCCTCCCCCCCTCCACCAGGACGCTTTCCCAGATATTGATTGTTCACGTAAAAGCCACGTTTACACTATAATTGCTCTTTAAATCAGTGGGGCTGGTGGGTTTACACTATAATTGCTCTTTAAACCAGCGCGGAGCTGGTGGGTGCTGGGTGGGTGCCGTGGGATGGAGCTGCTCCTCGGACGACGATGCTGAGAGACGTGCCAAGTGTCGGTCACCTGAAATGTTTGGATAATATTTTGCAGAAGCCTTCGCTGTTGGCCAGGTTATGCCCAACACGGAGCTGCGGCGGCGCAGCCATCGCCTCCTGCACAGCAGGCGTCGGTGCCAGCGGGGTGACTTCAGCATCAGTATTTTCAGTGTTATTTTCAGGGCACGCGGATCCCGACAGGCTCCCGAGAGGACAGCTGGGTGGGAGGGATACGCTGCTATGTGAAATGGCAAATAGCCGGCGGTGCTTCGCAGCCGAGGCAGGCGCCTTCCCGGGGTCCCTGCGCCGGGAGGTGGCACCCAGCCTGCGGGGAGCCGGCGGGGGTCCTCTGTGCCCCCATCCCCGTGGGGTGCGGGAGGATGGCTCCTGCCTACAGCAGGGTGGTGGTGTGGAGCCTGCCTCCGGGAAAGGCGATGCCTGTGGGTCAGCGGTGCGTGTGCACCCGCTCTCGGCTGTGCGGGGGTTGGTGGCCTCTTGCTGAACCAACCCAGCCTCATGGGCCGTGACCAACTGTATGAGGTTCAACAAGGCTGAGTGCCGGGTCCTGCACTTGGGCCACAACAACCCCATGCAGCGCTGCAGGCTTGGGGATGAGTGGCTGGAAAGCTGCTTGGTGGAGAGGGACCTGGGGGTGTTGGTCGACAGCCGGCTGGACATGAGCCAGCAGTGTGCCCAGGTGGCCAAGAAGGCCAGGAGCATCCTGGCTTGTATCAGGAATGGTGTGGCCAGCAGGAGCAGGGCAGTGATGGTGCCCCTGTACTGGGCACGGGTGAGGCCGCACCTCGAGTGCTGTGTTCAGTTTTGGGCCCCTCACTCCAAGAAGGCCATGGAGGTGCTGGAGCGTGTCCAGAGAAGGGCAACAAAGCTGGTGAAGGGTCTGGAGCACAAGTGCTGTGAGGAGCGGCTGAGGGACCTGGGGTTGTTCAGCCTGGAGAAGAGGAGGCTGAGGGGAGACCTTATCGCCCTCTACAACTGCCTGAGAGGAGGGTGTAGTGAGGTGGGGGTCGGTCTCTTCTCCCAAGTAACAAGCGATAGGACGAGAGGCAATGGCCTCAAGTTGTGCCAGGGGAGGTTTAGATTGGATATTAGGGAAAATTTCTTCACGGAACAGGTTATCAGGCACTGGACCAGGCTGCCCAGGGCAGTGGTGGAGTCCCCATCCCTGGAGGTATTTAAAAGCCGGGCAGACGAGGTGCTTAGGGCCATGGTTTAGTGGTGGACAGGTACGGTTGGACTCGATGATCTCAAAGGTCTTTTCCAACCAAATGATTCTGTGATTTCCCCCAAGTGCACCCCAATCCTGGCTCTGTGCCACTGCCCACGACCCAGGGGCACTGGGAACTGGTCCTTTGCCCCTGACACTGGGGTGACCACGGGTTCAAACTGACGGTGCCCAGGCTCGGAGCGGGAGATGCCGCATGGTTACAGGGTGACTTTCACATATTTGAAGGAAAAAGCTCTGCGAGGGGCAGAGGTAATGAGGGCTGTGCTCCCGCGGCTCCTGCCTCGCGCCGAGTCCCTGCTGCCTAATAAGACGCAGGCTGTGATTGAGGCTTTGTTGGTGCCTAGGCTTTTGCCGTGGCTCTATTTAATTTGAATTTTTCAGCATCTAAAGAGAGGGAGCTCCTGCTGGTGCCGTTCCCGAGGAGGGAGCCCTAACTACAGAGCATCCCCCCCTTCATCTGCCCGTTTCCTTGAAAGGGAGAATAGCTTTGAAGCAGCTGCCCTGCCTCCAATCTGCCTGATGCTGCCTGCTGCATCCCAAAGCCATTCAGCGATGCTCAGGGGACCCGGCTGAAAATGTGCTTTGTGGCTGGGACACGGGGAGGGGGATGCGGGGCTGGGTGGGAGACCCTCGCCCGGGCTGGGGCGGGTCCACGCACCAGTGATCCCAGTCTGCGCGGCCGCTGGGACTGGTGCCGGATGAATAACCCCAATTAGAGAGTATCTTTCTGCCTTTCACGTAGGCACCGCCAGACTGAAAGGACTTTTGGTTTCAAGCTGAGCCCGTGTGATGGGTTAGCTGCTTAGACATCCCGTCCATCACGTAATGTGCCTCTCAGTGGGCTGCCGTAAATGAGGGCTTTATTTCATCCCGATATTGGGAGGCAAACAGCCTGGCTGGTGGGTTATTGTTGGGCTCGTGGTTGTGTTTTCCTCGGCTGCTCAGCACAGAAATAGGCTGTTGCCGGCTCGAGCGGGATCCGGAGAAACGGTGCTGTCCTCCCCTTCGGAGGCTGCACTGGGAGTTACTTCATTGGGTTTGGACGCAGAATAGGTGCAGCATATGAGCAGAGATCTCAAACTGGGCTTTTTCTCTCTTGTTTTTCAGTAGGCTGTGGAAGCAGGAGGGTTGGTGGGACTGGAACAGCCCCAGCACCCAGCGCAGGAGCCAAGCCTGGCAGCTGCCTGCGAGGGAAGCGTGACGAGAACGCGCTCCCCCGAACGTCCCTGTCACCAGGGCCTGGGCTGGGGTGGTGGGGACCGATGGCAGCAGGGCAGGACCCGCTGCTGCCTGCGAAGGCATCGCGGCCGCTGCAGGGATGGGGCGGCAGCGGCGTTTGCCACGCAGCTTCTTGGGAGCGCCGCAGAAAAAGGTCTTTTATTTTTTCTTTCTTAAAGACTTGGTGGTTTCTCATCTGTCTTTGTTGTAAGCTTAAACTAAGTCTCTCTATTTTTTAAACCGTGTTATCTGCAAGTCCTAAAGCTCAGGCATATTCATTGCCATCTGTGTGTCTCTACATAACAGCAGAGTACCCGCCCCGGGCCCCAGTTTTGCCCTCCCGGGTGCGAGCCGAGCGAGCGATGCCCTCCGCGGGACGTGCTGCTCGACGATAGCTCCGGCCTCAAGGGCATCTGGAGAGGGGAGGCAAAGCTGAGATTGATTCTCTTCAAAGCCCTGAGATGTATCTGTGGCAGCAGATGGTGCGAACCGCCTTAAAGTCAGTATGAAATAGCACTGAATTCCCAATTACGTGTAATTAAAATGGTGCTTATTTATTTATTTTACTGCCAGTGGGCGGCTCTCCTCTTTGTACGAGGGGCTCCGGCCGTGGGCTGCGGCATGGCGCTTTCCCTGCAAGCGGGCGGTGGGAGTTTCTGGCATCCGCAAGCGGTGCTCAGATTTCAAAATAATCAATAAAATATTTGTTAGGCTCTTTCCACCCGGGAGTCTCCCTCCAGTGTGCAAACAGGGACCATCCCCCGATATCCCATCCCAGGAAGATGCAATTTGTAGAATAATTTTTTTTTTTTTTTGGAAGTTGCACACCCTTTTCCAGGTGGACCTCGGCAGCTTTCCCAGAGCACGGCGAGGTGGCCGACACGCTTGACTCTTAACATTTCATTAGCTTCAGAGGAGACCTCAGCCTGCGCAGAGTCGCAGCCGTGCCGGGCTCGGGGGCATTGGCCGTGCCTGCGTAGGTGCATCGCTGCCGGGTGCGAGAGCCCTGCGAAACATCCGTCATTTTATGCACCGTGTCGGTGTTTTGCTGGTTTGGTTCTGGGGTTGGGCTTTGGGGAGAGCAGGACTGGCCCCAGCACTGCGTCTCCGCGTGTTGTAGGCACCAGGGTCCCACTGTGTAGGGATCAGGAATACTGCAACTGGAAACAGGGGTGGTCCGGGAGGCTTAGTGCTGAGGGCTTTCCCATGAAAAGGCAGATAAAGGCTGTTTAAAATAATCCTTTGTTAAAATACTAGAGGAAAAATTAAGAAATGGATTTTTTTTTTTGTTTCGTGTGTGTGTGTGTGCGCTTCCCAGCTGAATTCCCGCACCGTGGTGGAGGAAGGAGAGCTTAGCGCCGTTCTGCCGGCTGAGTCATCCCCGTCTTCCCATCCTGGGCTGAGAGAGATTGATTTGCTTTGGATTCAAAGGAGAAAAAAAGAACCGAGCTCCTTCCCGTCATAAACCCTGGTGCTGGTTCAGATCCCTTTTTAAATAGATTTTTGAGAGCTATTTGCTGCCTTCCCCCAGCTCCAGGTCTCTGTGCCAGCAGGGAGCAGCCCCCGGGAGATGGGGTCCCTTGCATCTTCTAAATGTTGAGGACCAGAGACCCACCGGAGCATCCCCTCTGCCCCGTCCCCACCGACTGCAGCGAGCTCGAGCCTGGTCGATGGCGAGGATGATGATGGGCACAGCTTTGTGCTCTGCATCGCCAGGGCTGTGTGATAACCCTCTGTGGGGGCAGATGTGGTCAAACCCCTGGGAAATGAGCATGTCCGTGCTGCAGGGCTCGGAGCGAGTGCAGGGGAATCCCGGTCCTGACCCCCCGAGCCGTCCTGGACGGCTGGGCTGGACCTGACGGCTGTAGCCACGCAGCCTGTTTCCACTTAAACTCTGCTAGAGACAGGAGTTCTCATTTCTGAGACGTTCATTCAGATCCATAAATCAGAATTTATTGAAGGAAAGAAGCCCAGACCCTAAGCGAAGAGGCTCATCTTGCAGCTGAGGCCGTTGCTGAATCCCCACTTTGCAACCTAACACTGCAGGTTGAGCCCTGGTTTTGCTTTTCTGCTTTTACCCTAAGGACTCCCTAAAATAGGAAAATTAAAAATTTCATAGTAGGCTGGAGAGTGCTGTCACACAGAGGAAAAAGGCTGGGATCCTTTCACTAACGTGGGAAGGCGTCTCCCGCTCCTCTGGCAGGGCTCAGTTTAAACCCGTTTTCTTCCCCTTGGGCATTGCCCTGCTGCAATGGACGGGTTCCTCTGACGTGGGAGAAGGGAAATCTCGAGCTCTCCTTCCCGGGTGCTCGTTACACACCGGCTAACGAGCATCCCTCGGTCACAGACCGACCGTTGGGGTGGGAGCGTGCCTATGGGTGCCATTGGGATCCAACCCCTCTGTGCCGGCATCGCTGGGGGGTTTGGGGAGGGGCTGCAGCGAGGTCCCGTGGGAGGGACGGCGTGTGGGGTCCCACACCCGAGCCCCACGCCGGCCGTGGGGAGCAGGCTGCCAGCCAGGTCTCTTTCCATCCCGCAATCTGTTTGCTTTGTTTGCAAAAATACCGTTGTTCTGCTGGAATTTGTTTCTGTGGATCAAGGGCGTAGCTTGTGTGTGCGCGCTACCATCAGGATATCGCACTCAAAACTCGCCGTCTCTGTGGCGCGGGCGAGCGGGGGGTGATGCATCGTGCTCCTGAAAGCAGCCTGACGGTTTGGGTTTGCTGGGAGAGCGGGCAAAAATCCAATCCGCTTGACCCTTCAGGATTGATTTTTGTAAGTCCGAGGGCTGAGCTGCTGAGCACAAAGGAGCACTTTATTTATTTTCCTCAGAAATCGATTATTTATTCATTTTATTTTTCAGATTATGAGAATAGCCCCTTTTCCCAAGCGTGCATTCGGTCTGTCTGGCCATGACAGCGACGGATCCGGAGGGGTCGGTGCCTTTCCCTCGGGCCGGGCTGCAGCTGGTGGGGGGACAAGGATGGGAATCCCAAATGTCTCCCTCCGGACGTGGTTTTATTCCAGAGCACGCATGAAACCGCTGAACAGCGAATGCAACCTGCGACTTGGGAAACTCTAGGGAGCTGTCTTGCAAGGAGCTGGAGTGCACTGGGGAAGCGTTGCCGTCTGCGGCTCGCCGGTGTGAAGGGCAATGTCTGGTGCCAGCCGTTAAGCTCAGGGCAGCCTGAGGTTGGTACTGGCTCTGCAGCTCGAGGGGATGGGGCTGAGAGGAGGCCGGATCCTGCCTGCCTTTCCGGATGCGTAAATCCCCCTGCGGAGCAGCCGGCGGAGGTGTGGAGCACCGCACCCCGAGCACCAGAGCCCGCCAAAGCCGCTCGGTGGGGGCTGGCACGCCCCAAGACGTGTGCATGGCCGAGGAGGGGTCCGTGGGTACCGGACCCCACGGCACGGAGCGGGTGAGGGAGGGCGAACCCTTCCCTTCTGCGGGGGTCTCGCTCGGACCATTACAGAGGCTGCAGCTCTGCACCCCTGGCTTTGATAAGTTGTTGCTTTATAATTTCTCCTAAATATCTCCTGCCCCTTATCTGCAAAAGAAAGGCGGCGATTCGGGAAAGGTGCTGCTTGGAGACGTGCTGGGTTTGGAGCAGGGCAGCTCCCGCCCCTCGCTCGATGCCCGCAGTGTCGCTCGGCTGCCGGTACGGGCACTGCTCCATCATGCCGCTGCCATCTCTAGTGAAACCTCTGGGCCCTAATGCATTTATTCGCTGATTTTTATTTTCCAACAAATTTAATTACTTTGCAAAGAGAATTTCCTTAGCTGAAGCCACCATGTCCTTTCTGAATAAAAAAAGAGGAGCAGGCGACTTTGACTAATGGGTACGCTAGAGTGAAGGAATAAGAGAAATAACGGAGAGCAGGAATTGAGCAGCTCGTCTTGCTCGGGTCTAGTTTGGCGTCTTGCAAGTGCTGTGAAGGGATGTCCTGGTAAAAAGCAGGCGGCGATAACCACGGTTCTGTTCTGCTCTCTGGGATGCCAGCGGCTGCGGTGGGGTTGTGATTGTACCGATAGCTGCTCCTGGAGGCTGTGCCGGCGCCTGTGGGTTTCCATACTTTCCTTCAGCTCTAATTGAACGAAACTTTGGGGGAAAAAAAAAAATAGGCAGGAGAGAAGTGCACTGGGAAGATGGGCTGGGGGATGATGTGGCAATAAGAAGTGGATTGAAATGCAGGTGTGTGCGGCAGGGTGACGATGCCAGAGCATCCCTGGGCAGGAGGCAGAGCTGGCGTCTGCAGACGTGGCCCCGCCGTGCCGGGGCGGTGGTGGGACCCGGCGGCGATGGCTCCGCTGCGCCCGCGGTTGTGCACCCACCATACCGGGCTGCTTGGAGGAGGCTCCGTCCTCCTGGCTGCCCCCGTCACTGCGAGATTATCATCCGAGCCCTGATAAAATAGCTCCTGATAAAAATTCCTGTTTTCTTTTATAAGCAGGTAATGAGGTTGTTTCTTTTTCTTTCTTCCTTCAGAGATTCGCTGCGTCTGATCTTGCTCAGATCAGAAGCTGTTCCCTGCCAAGGATCAGAGATCCGAACATAGCTCAGCCCTCTGAAATGAAGCGATTAAATTAACTCGAATGTGTAAAATTTCAGCATAAAATGATTCAGCGATGCACTTTATCTACTGGGAACTCTTTAAAGAGCTCTTGGAAGTTACTGTGAATTAGTTTGCTTAAAAGGACCTGGTGCATGTAATTACATTTAACATCGTGCTGTCGCTCTTGCCCAAGAAATTAATCTTTAAACACCACAAACGTCGAGCGCTGAGGTTTTTGCCATTCCTCCTGTCTTCCGATATTGGGCAATCGGTGCTGCCGGAGGGGCGAGCGGTGCCTTGGCCTTGCTGTTACTGCGGGTTGCCACCGTTTGCTCGGCTGATGCCGTGTCGCCTCTGTCGCTGATGCCGTGTCGCCTCTGTCACTCAGGTTTGGGTCCTTCACCGGGAAGCAGCCTTGGTGGCACAGCTCACCGCGGGGTCCTGTGCCTTACCGGGGAGATTTCCCAACGATTTCTGGGGCAGGAGCGTGCAGTGATGGGGTTCAGGTGGTTCCCGGTGCTGGATTCCCAGCCTGAGCATCGCCCCTAGCACAGCGGGTGCAGCGAGGGACCCTGCTCTGGCAGACCCCACTTCAAAGCCTGTGCCGTGGCCATCATCCTCCGCGTCCCATGGAAGATGCTGCCGTGGCATCGGCATTGCTGCGAACGGGAGTTTGGTGGCTGCACGAGTGAATCCCTGCGGCTCTGGAGGAACGAGGTGCCGGTTTAATGCATCCAGCTGAGATTTCCAGAGGGCTGGTTTCTCTGGGCCAACTTTGGCCAACCTGTGCTGTTCCTTCCCTGTATTGTATTTCTCTGTCGCCCTTCCCTCCAAATGAGGAGCTGCATTACGGATTCATTTTCCCGTACAAAAATACACCCAAATGCACGCTGGGGAGCTCTGGGACGACGGGAGCTTTCCCGGGTGCGGGAATTACAGGCAGCTTGAAGGATCACTGGCGATAAGAGATAAAGTGGGGCGTCAAGAAAGATCTGTGCGTCGCGTATCTGCCTGGACGTGGTTTCTCGGGCCGCTGCGGATAAACGATGGCACGCAGAGGGCTGGAGCAGTAATTTCATGTGAGGCTCAATGATGGATGGCTGGAGCAGCAGGGGAGAAGTTTGTGCGTTAGGATCAAGGTTTGGGGGGACAAAGGTGGTGCTTGCAAAGTGGGGGGAGGCTGGGAAGGGAGATGAAGTGGTGCAGCACCAGCAAGGGTGCTCCGGAGCAATAGCTGGGAGCGCTGCAAGGAGGAGGATCCCGGGGGAGCGCTGAGAGCGTGCTGGGTCTCTTCAGGCCAGGTTGTTACCGGTGTGATGATGTTTGAGCTGGGGTTTGGGTATTAGGCTCCCCGTGGCTCGGTAGCTGACGCTCTCTTTGGAAATGAGGTGGAGGAGGGACGCGGCGGGGCTGGTGCCGGCGCAGGGCAGGCTGGCGCGCTCCAGCGTCCTCCTGACTCCAAACTTCGGATGAATCCCAGCAATAATCGTGTGTCTGAGAGCAAGTGGCAGTCAGTCATGCTGAATTAAACAACCTTTTATGAAAGCTCCTGTGCACGCTTGGATAAATGAAGGTGCCTAATAGATAGTGAGTCATGACACTCTATTTATCTTCCTTGCTGAAAGCCTGGGCAGATGCAGGCACCTCTTTTATCTGCCAGAAACGTTGGAAAATGAATTTGTTATGTACGGGGGGCTGGAGGGGTGAGATCATGCCAGCAGGCTGGGGTTGCGGTCGCCGCAATGTGCAAATGGGTGTCACGGGTGTCCCGCTCCCGTCCCTGCCGCAGCACCCGGTGTGGTGGTGGGGTCGATGGCACCGGGTGCCTGGGCAGCCTGCGCTCTCTGCTTGAGCAGACTGAGCTTTTGCTAGCAGTAAATAAATGCTAATTTTTTAAAAACACCCTTAATTTGACCATAGTTGGACAATTGTGAGGAGCTTCTTGCTCAGCAGCTTTGTTCTCTGCATGCAGGCTTTCCGAGAGCTGGATTTTCCCTGCTTTGGGGAACTCGTTCCTTAGAAGAAAAGCTTTTCCCTTGGCAGTTTTATTTCCAGCTCTGCTGTGATCTGGGCTGTCAGACCTGATCGGAGCAGAGGCGTGCGACCCGGGACTGCCGCCTGCTCCCCTCTGCCTGGCTCGGAGCCTGCAGCGCTCGCCGCCTCTCCCCGTACCTGTCTGCGAAGGGGATAGCAGTTATCCCATAAGAGGTGCTGTGCTTAATTACTTCCAGTAATTAAAACCTCTTCTGGAGGTGTCAGATAAGAGCAGCGTGCCTGTGCGGCGGCAGGGAGCAGATGCTCGCTACCACCCATCTGCTCTTCAGCATCGAGGCCCCTCTGTGCTCCCTGAAATTCCTGCCGCAGCGGCACAAGGAGGACGAGGAGAACAAGGACGTAGAGAAGTTTAGAATCATAGAATCATCGAATGCTTTGGGTGGGAAGGGACCTTTAGAGGCCATCCAGTCCAACCCCCTGCAGTGAGCAGGGACATCTTTAACCAGATCAGGTTGCTCACAGCCCCGTCCACCCGCCCCTGGAATGTTTCCGGGGATGGGGCCTCCACCACCTCTCTGGGCAACCCCTTCCAGTGCTTCACCACCCTCACTGTAAAACATTTCTTCCTTCTATCCAGCCTAAATCTGCCCTCCTTTAGTTTAAACCCATCCCCCCTTGTCCTGTCACCACAGGCCTTGCTAAAAAGCCTGTCCCCATCTTTCCTCTAGGCCCCCTTGAAGCACTGCAAGGCCGCACTAAGGTCTCCCCGGGGCCTTCTCTTCTCCAGGCTGAACAGCCCCAACTCTCTCAGCCTGGCCTCGTAGCAGAGGGGCTCCAGCCCTCGGAGCATTTTTGTGGCCTCCTCTGGCCCCGCTCCAACAGCTCCATGTCCTCCTTGTGCTGAGGGCTCCAGAGCTGGACGCAGGGCTCCAGGTGAGGTCTCCCCAGAGCGGAGCAGAGGGGCAGAATCCCCTCCCTCGCCCTGCTGGCCACACTGCTGGGGATGCAGCCCAGGACAGGGTTGGCCTTCTGGGCTGCGAGCGCACACTGCTGGCTCAAACGGAGGAGGAGGACGAGCTCCCATCGCTCGCTGCCGGCGTGTGCGAGGAATAGCTTTGATTACGTGCTATGGGATGGGCGCTCGCTGCTGGGGAGGGCAGTTGGACTGATGGCTTCAGACCCAGGTGCTGCCAGTAATCCTTGAAAAAAACCTTTTAAAAAAAAAAAAAAAAAAAAGAAAACGAAGGTGAAGGAAGATAACGGTGGTGTCCTCAGAAGGCAGAGCGTGCTGCTGTTGTAATGTGGAGCGATGCGTGGGTGCTGCTGGGAGCGCGCGTGTGTCTGGCTCCGCTTCCCGAGGGCTGTGGCTGTTGATTTTGATGCGGTTTCTCTTCTGGGGTTTTCTCATGGTAAAAAAATGAAGGAAAAGGAGAAGCTGGGGAGAAGGGGATGGTGCACACCGGTGGGGTGTGCTGGGGAAGGGTGCTGCCTGCCCTCCCACAGACGGTGCCGGCTGCCTTCCGTCGCCTTCAGACGCAGGAGGGGTGCTCTTACCGGGGTGCTCCTCCCTCTGCCCCCCTGCCCGGGGTCTCTGCGGACCCACGGAGATGGTTCTGCTGTCTGGCTGCGGCCGTGGGCGCCACGCACGAGCAGCGATGCCTTTGTGTTGCAGCAAGAGGCGGAGCGCGGGGTGGATTTTGCAGAGTGGAAGCGCCGATGGGACGCGTGTGGCCACAGGGATGGAGCCCAACTGCCACGAAGCATTTGTTACATCTGCTTAAAGTTAATGGAGTGTCGAGGGTTTACGGAGACGAGCGGAGCAGGGACAGGGCTTGGGTTTGCAGAGTGAGAGACGTTAATAGCATCACGCTTACTGCACAGGCCAGCGTTTCTGTAAGGCGCTTGGATTGACTACCGGGCCTTTGGGAATCTTAGAAATTTTCCAAGTAATTTTGATTTATCTCAGTCGTTAGGGGAGAGAATTTAACACGCAATTATTTTCCGCACCTCGGGAAGGGATGTCAGCTAGTTGCGTTATCATTTTCTTTAGCAAATGGTTCCCTCTTCCCTACCCCGTCCCCAGACAAGGCATCAGACCCAGCTTGCTCAGCCCTCCGGGTTTTCGCAGAGCAGCTATAACGCATAATGCAGATTTCCAGCTGCAAACGAAGCGGGTGTTGGCCGTAACGAGAGCGGTGCGGGGCTCGGAGGAGCCGAGGGGAGTTTGGCAGCACGGTTGCTGGAGCCGGCCCGGCCGCTGGCCTCGCTGCTTTGCTGTTACCTGCGCTTAGGGGTTGCGGTGGTAATGAGTATTGTAGAAACAGATGAGAGAACCAGAGGCATCGCTGGGGGAGGCTTTCAAAACAGGAGTATTTGATGCTTTTCTTCCTCTGCCTTGTTCCCGGGCGCATCAACACCAAACAACTCTTACAAATAACCGGTGAGCGGCAGTTAATCACAGATTTTAATAAGTCTGTTGTGCATCTGTGCTTGGCGCTCGCTCTCCTTCCCTTCTCCCACACTTTAGAGATGGGAGCTGACAAATTTTTATAAATTAATTTTTATAAATTCATCCCTCGCAAGTTTAATCTGAAGGAAGAAATCCCGGAGCCCCCGGCGCGGGACTCGCGTTGCTGTGAGCCCGGGGGTCCCTCCCTCGGCTGCTGGCAGGGCCAGGTCCCTTCTTGGCGAGGCAGAGTCTTTGCAAGAATTTGATGGGGAAACGATGGAGGAGGATTTTGGAGCTGTAAATGATTTTTCCTCCCAGCGTCTTCAGCCAAGGGAGGCTCTGGGTTCCCATGAGCGTGTTTGCTCTGGCATGGAGAAAGGAGATGCGGGGGTGCTGCCTGCAAGAGCGTGCCTGCGCCGAGGGGTACCGGCTCCCCCCGGTGCGCTGGAGCTCCCTGGTGCCGTGGGGCAAGGCTGGAGGGGGAGATTTGCAGCTGAATCGAGACTAAAATGGGTCTCAGCCCACCGAAGAGGGGTTGCGTGGGCTCCTTGCACAGAGACGCTGCCGACGGGGATTTGAGCAGCCCCAGCCCCGGCTCAGCAGCCTGGTTGAGCACATTTAACGTCAAGCATTTGAGAGCTGGAGGAGAGAGGCAGTGCTAAAGCCAGGCCTAATTGGAGAGGAGAAGTGCTCTAAAGCAGATGTGAAAAGCTAGAGAGCTCCATAGACTTTGGTTTGAATTCGGGAGCTGAAGCAGTGCAGTAAAGGGGGTTTTTTGGAGCACAGAGTAAATGGCGCATCCGCCTGTTTGTGTACCGCTTGCGAGTGCAATAAAGCTGAGCTCACGGCTAATGCAAACAGTTTTCATTAAGAAATAATCAAAAATAAAAAGCCATTTCACATGCTGATAAGAAGCCAGTTCGTTTTTATATTTCACCAGCAGTTTAAGCTGTACTCAAAGCCATTTATCTTTTTCCAGCGCTGGCTGCGGAGGATATGAAAAATGCAGCAGGCTGCACATACGTAATTAAACTTTTTTGGCAGAATCTTTGCCTTGCAGCTTTACTAAGAAATTCAATAATGGTAAATGGAGTAGAATATATAGAGGACTTTTTGTGAACGAGGTTTAAAATAACGTATGTGGCGCAGATAATTATTTGCCACCTAATTGTCTTGGCAACGTTCTTGTGAGTGCCCTTGCCTGATTGTGTCAGCTATTCTTTAAAAACCACCCCTTGGTTCTGCTCTTATCGCTCCCCCAATTTGCTATTGAGGCTTTCCTGACTTCCAGCCAAGCCTGTGTTTAACCGTAATTATTGTTTTGTTCCCCTTAGCCTGCAGTGTTGCAAGCCGGGAGCACTTTGGGTGCTGCATTTTCTATGACAGCCGCACAAATCCCCTCCCGTGCTGTGTCCAGCACCGCGAGCTGGTATCAGCAGTCCACTATAATTATGTTTTTGGGGTTTTTTTCCCCTTTTCCCCACATCAGTTGGAAGCAAAACATGTCGCTTGACCCATGTGCTGTTTGTAGTCTCACTGTTATATGTGACACTACTGGGAAAATGATGCTGGGGTTGTCTCCCTGGTTTTGGTGTTGCTGCCTTTATCCTCTGCTAATGCACTGATAATTTGTATGAGAGGCAATTTGGTGTTCAAATTGTCCCATCCGAACCCCCTCTGCGTTTTCCCTCTAAAAGCTGCATCTATTCCCTTTATTTCCCACAGATTTCCCCCATTTGCTGCTGGCGGGAGCAGAGCTCCTCACCCCCATGGACACCGTGGCATCTCTTTGTCACCGCTGTCCTCCGAGGTGCTTCAGATATGCTTGTAAAAAGTCGTAATTTTCATCAAAAGTTTATTTGATAGTAGCAAGCAGACTACTTGTAAGTAAAATAAAATAATTTACAAAAAAAAAGGGTATCTACAGAAGTGCTACCGGTGTGCTGGGACTGAATGGGTACCGTAGCGGGTAGCAGGCTCCTGCTAAGCGACAGAGCTGGTCTGGGCATTTGCTGTCATTAGTGAGAGCTGTGAAATGGCTCTTTTCTGGTCATTTGATAAAGGGGGGAGAGAGCACTGCCGAAACGCCACGGTAATTCCCAACAGAATGGGGATAGCTGAAACTTCCCCAGTTACGCCACGTGAGGAGATGGACATTGGCCATTGCATCCCTCGCTCAGCTCCTTTGCGGAGCCGGGGAAGCCGAGCGCCTGCGAGCCAAGTGGGATGAGCCGTGGATGTTCGTGTCTGATGCTCTCGGGCATTTGGTTTCCGCAGGTACGAGCAGCCCCGAGGCGCAGCTGGGTCCCTCTGCAAGGCTTCGCTTTGATGTTTAAACGCCAGCAAAAGCCTTGCTCTGCCTTGCTGCAGGAGTCCTGGGGGACGACGCGGTTTCGTGGTGAACCCAGCAAATTCAGGGACAGGGGAAATAAGGAGAAAGTATGACTGGAATAAACGAAAAGCCCAATAAACCCACAGCTGCAGGCACTGGGAGTTTCCGTGCCTGCGTGTACCTTTGTGCTTGCCAGGATCGGTTCACACAGCTCGGTCAAGCTGGAGCGGGAGGCAGCTCCTCCCTTCCTGGGGTCTCCCGGTGTCCTGAGGGGACAGCGAGCGATGCCGGGCATCGTGCCGCCGTGGGCAGTCCCCTCCCTGCCATCAGTCCGGGGAGAGCTGCAATTCCCCAGGTAGCGGCGCATGAGGAACAGGCGAAAGGGAGGTGGGAGCGTAATCGCAGGGGGACAAACAACGTATCTGCGAGCAGAGCAGATGCCGAGGCAGGGTTGTTTTGTTCAGAGCCCGAAAGTTAGATTTTTGGAAACTCTGATGACATTTGGTTTATCGGTTCTGTTAAGTGCCAAGTGAAAAGCAGCTGGGAGGTTTTGATTTTTTGGCTCATTCTGCCTAAACCATGGGGATGGGAACTGAGACATCTGGGGTTTCCATCCGTGGTTTCCACCCGTGGTTCTGCTGTGGGTTTGCTGCGTGGCTCTGGGTGAGGTGGTCCTGCCCCCCGTGCCCGTCCCCTGCCCGGGAGCACGTGGGCATGGGCCGTACCGTAGTGATCAGATTGTCCCTGATAAAGTAAATCCCTGGATTTGCTCATTTTGTTTAGTTTATCCCAGAGAAGATGAGGGTGACGTGGTCAAGGACTTGGCCGGAGCAGCGACGTGGGATGATGGCCGGCTCCTTGACTTGGTGCGTTGTTACATGCGCTGCTGCGGCTGGGAGGAGAGGCTGGATCAGCGCGGGGCAGGAGGCAGGCTCCAGCCTGAGCCTGGTCCCGGGGTAGAGCTCGAGAGGTGGGAAAAGAGGTAAGGGAAGAGCTGAGGTTGCAGAAGATGATGTGTTGGACGCAGGCTTGTACTTGCTTGGATGGCACGTGCTTCTCTTGAGTCAAGCAGCTGGGTTTGTTTTTAAGCACAGTCTTAAAGTCAGGAACGCTAAGGATGGACTGGAGCAGGTCACATTGTGAGATGAATGAAAAGAAAAAGGAAATAAAAAAAAAAAAAAAGAAAAAAAAAAAAAAAAAAAAAAAGAAGAAAATTGCCAGGGACAGAGTAGCCTGCCTGGTGTCGGTAACGCCGTTCTTAGCTGGTGCTGCGAGAGATGGGAGCGCGGTGGAGGTGCTACTGCGCTGTCAGCAGGCAGCTTTTTTGGCCTGATTTGAGGAAAACCAAGTCACTGATATTGCACTCTGCATTCCCCCAGCAGATACCCAAAGTCTGCAAAATGCAAAGCTTCCCCAGCAGCCACCGAAACCTCTGCTTCCAGCATTCATCCTGCATTTGTACCTTGCAAAAAACTGCCTCAAGAGCCGACGCTGCCCTGGCCGTCGCGGCGTTGAGGTCGCTTGTGCTTTTATTGAACGCTTGTCCCTTTCTATAAAGGGAGAAATGCCGGTGTTTTGTCACTGTGCTCTTCTCTAAATGTCACCTAAACCGTTTTTCCTCCTCCCTGGAAAGCCCTTGACCCTGGCAGGGGGATTCCTGCACCTCTCTGCATCCTCGCATCACCCTGCTTTTCGTGTAGGTGGTCCTGCAGCGCGAACGATGCCGGGAGCCCGGGGCAGCACGGGGACGGTGCCGTGGTGCAAACCCATGCCCGTTGCGCTGCAGTGATGGGGCTGCTGGCAGCGCGCTGGGTGTAGGTCCACGGGTCAGCGTCGGTGGCCGGGGCAGGGTCAGCTGAGGATAACGCTGTTTGTGGGGGCAGGGGGATGCGTGCCAAGCAATTACAGTAATCCAGTGGTCTGGCAGAAGAAGGGAATTCCATCTGTAAGTCGCTTTAGCCTTGGCTGCCCCTTCGCCGGGGTCTGCTGCGCCAGCGTTCCTACGGTGAATTGGACAAGCCGCTCCGCTGGATCTGCTTGTCCTTGCTATTGCTTAAAAAAAAATATTTCTCTTTGTCCCCGCAGGCTGGAATGAAGCTCTGCCATCAAACGTTACTGTGTGTTATTGACTGGGCTAGGATTTGGGGACAGAAAGTGTCTGGCTCCGTACGGCTAACGACAGCGGCAGGGTTTATCTGTGCAGCATCCCGCTCTGTTTGCAGAGCGGCAGCGGCGGTGGCCTTTTTGGGGGAAAGCGTGGGAGTTGCGGGCGTCGCGGTTTGCAGCCCCGGTGACGCCGTGCGGGGATGCTCCTGCGGCATGGGAGGTGGCAGGAGGGAATCCGCCAGAGAGTCGTGGGTGCTGCTGCAGCAAGGGGGGTTTTAGTCTTTGCCCTGGGTTTTTTTGGTACTAAAATATATTAAATTCTTGGTTTTGTTTTCTGTCTTGAGGACCGTTTCAGGATGCCTTTACGTGTCTGTTTTTGTGTTACAGATGGCAAGATGCGAAGCGTTGCCGACACCTCTGCTTTCCCAAGGTGACCCCTTGTGTCAATGTGCATGAGCCCTCGTACGCAGAGGTTCTTAACTGGCGCCGAAAACGCATGCTGTGCAGCGTGCGGCGTGACGGCCGGGCATCGTCCTGCCTCCGAAGGGCAGGGGAAGCAGTTGGTGTTCGGTCAAAACTGTTCCAGACGGCTCCTTATGCTGTGTCTGTGAAAAAAATCTTGGGGTTGGGTGGGTCAAGGGAGAGGAGAGAGAAAAATATAAATCCAGGGTGAGAGAATTATGTCGTTTGGATGTCAAATCTTCTTCGATCCGAAGCCGTAGCTGTTGCTGTGTGAGGTTAAGGAATCTGCGCTCCTCGTTTCTTGGCTTGCCTTCACCTTCTCACGCTGAAGGTGAACAGCGAGGGGCTCGGTGTGCGTAGGCTTTATGACGGTGCTGCCTGGTGCTCGTTCCACCCTTCACAGCCCTAATTTGGGCTTGAGTTTTAGTGGCGTGGTTTTAAATAACTGGTTGAGATAGAGCTGATAGTAATGGTCCTGCTGGGCGCAGAGGTCCGGGAGAGCCCGGGGTTATCCGGTGATGTCTTAGCAAATGGCAGCGGCAAGTCTTTTGGTAGCGGAACAAGAAGCAGTCACTAAATGCAGCTCAGTGCGCTCGTTTCATGGCAGGGATGCAATCAGAATGAAGTGTTACAGGGTTTTGTAACTTTTTTTTTTTGCCATCAGCAAAGGCAATGGAAATGCAGACTTGCCAGGTTTGGGGTTGGCAGGGGGGGAAGGGTCTGGTCCCACTGCGGGGCTCTGCGGCTGCTGCCCGGCAGCTCTGTCCTCATCATCCTCATCAACCTCCGGCCCCAGAGCTTGTCCCCACCAGATCGGGACTTTGGGTTTGCAGGTGGGTGTGAGCCCGGGGGTGATGCTGGGGAGCCGTGCGGGGCCGGGAGCATGTCCCTGGAGGAGGAGGAGGCAGAGGATGAACTTCTGCTTTGCCTCAGGGTCTCCCTGGCCCGTGGGCTCTGTGGTCTGCGTGGGGGGAAACCGCCCACCCTAACCTGAAACGAAAGGGAAGGGGGGGGCAATGCGCACGCCTTCAGCCCTGCCTTGGTCAGTGTTTTTCCTTCTCTCTGCTTTTTCCTTCTGGGAGGGGAGGCAGGAGATGCCCAGCTGTCCGTCTGTCACCCTCTCGGCTGACCCGGCTGTTTTCTGTACCCCCAGACAAAGGTGAGAACGGGGAGCCCTATCAGAGGAGGAAGGGCGCGGGGGCCAGCCTGCCAGACGGCCCCCCGGCGTTCCCCGCGGCCAGGGACAGTGCCCCGATGGCCGGCAGCAGCAGCTGGAGGCGCATTATGCTGATGATCCTCGCTATAACCATCCACAACATCCCAGGTAAGTCCTGTCCGTCTGTCCATCCATCCCGGCTCGCGGGCAGCCTCTCCCCGGGGTCAGTGCCATCCCGGGAGGATCGTCACAGGGCTGCCGCCTTCTCTCCCTTCTTTTTTCTTGCTGCTCGCAGATGGCACTCACTGAGAGGGTGCCTGGGTGCCTTTGGCAAGGTCTATCACGTCAAATCTTGCTCCCTTGGTAGGGAGGAACCATGTTTGGTCTTGGCAGCGAAACCCCCGACGAGGAGGGGGCTCGGGGGGGAGCCTGCGGGCTCGGGCTTGCTGCTGCGTCTTGAACATCTGCAGCCCCGCTATCGCCAGCCTTTCGTGGGCGAAAATTGTAAATCTGAGAGTATATTGAGAAAGATGGCACTGTAAAGACAAGAAATTCTGGTCTCTTTTCATTTCTCTTCTGGTCTGCGCACCAGCAAGAGATGCATTTTAAAGCGCTGCTTCTCTGCGGGAGCACGTAGAATTGGGGTTTTCATATTCAAGGGATGGAGTTTGCCAGTAGATGGAAAACTGCAGAGCCTTGAGTCTTGGAGGGCTGTGTCCTTCCAGGGGCTGGGCTTCCAGAGGTGTGCGAGACTACAAAAAAAAAGGCGTTTAAAAAAAAAAAAAAAAAAGAGATAAATTTGTAACAGCTGAGGACACTCAGCTGCTTTGCAATTCTGGGTGATGTTGAAAGTAAAATAAGGCAACCTTTCCAAACGCTTGCTTTCCTGGTTTCCTCTCCCCTCCCTCCTCCTCTTCTCCTTCCCCTCCCCTTTTCTTTCTCCCTTCCCAGCTCAGTCTCTGCCTGTCTCGGGTTGTAGCCTGGGTGGGGGCGTGCGGGGGAATAGGAAAAGGCTTTTCTGCATAACTTGGATCTGTAAACTTGGGCAAAACCGACGAGCGCCTTTGGAAGAGCTGTGGTTTCCGAGCTGGCACGAACGGGTGGCTTGTTGGCAAGGAGGCGGCTATTGTCAGCCGCGAGAGCTGCCGCAGCACCGGGCTTGCTTTAACCGTCGGAGCCGGGGAGCGGGGAGCTGCCTTGTGTTCCTCACGTGTGCCTTTCGATTTCGAGAGCGACTTTTATCCGATGCCAGGGCATCCATCTTAAATTCCATCACTGGATGGGCTTCCCGGGTGAGAAGGCTCCGTTATGGGTCTGGAATCACAGATCCTGTGTTTCTCCCCCTGCAAGGGCACCCCAGGATTGAATGGTAGGAAAAAAGTCAAAGCACACACGCGGTGGGCTGTCTCGGCGTTGGAGCCGGGCTGTGTGTGGGTGTTCTCCACGAGCACTCGTGAGATGCCGTCCTTTCCAGCCTTGCTGCTGCTTGCTTTTCTCTGGGCAGTAATTGCTTCCTTCCAGCCCGTCATCGGTTCCCAGCACCCTTGGGTGCTCCTGCTCCCATGGATTTTCCTCTTTTCATCCCGTAGATAACTCGGATGCCTTAGTTCAGCTCCGTGTATTGCAGGGGGAGGCAGTTGCCTGGCAGATGAGGCAGGTAGGGAGCTTTAAATTTAGCCACACACACACAAAAAAAGGGGAAGCGTTTGCATCGAGCAAACCGTAATTGGATTTCATCCTTCAAACGAAGTGTCAGGGAGCTGGGGTGAAGAGCCTGGTGACGGCGTGCGCATCTCGCTGCCTCGGGCTGTGTCAGCTGGGGATTCCTGTCTTTGTCACCGGCAAAAAAAGGAGGTTTTGTAGAGGAGCGAACAAAGTGTCACCGGTAGCAATAGGTTAATGGCAACACGGCCCTGGCTGCCGCAGGGACGCCGGTCTAACCTTTCACTGCTTCTGCAAGAGCACAAAGCCGCCCTTGGATGGCTACAGAGGCTCAGAAATTCTCTCTTGCATCTTAAAGGTCACAATATTAAAGCTTAATATCCAGAGAGGTGTGCGAGAGCGGTGGCCTGCAGGTGGTTCTGCTGCTCGGCCCCTGCCCGGAGGCTCGGCTGGGCTCAGCGGGGGTCCCTGGGTCACGGTGGGGTGTGTGTCCCTGCCAAGCCCTGTCCCCAAAGTCCCCCTCCTGCTCTTTTCCAGCTGGCGTGTGCCTTTCCAGCAGCCCCGCAGCGCTGTGGTGGGGCTGGGTGGGTGACGGTGGCTCTTCGTGCTCGCTGGGGCCGCTCACCGATGGCAAAGCCCTGTACCAACGTCCTCCTTTCAGCGGGGATTTGCCCAAAGTCATCCGGAGGTTTCAAGTCGCAGAAGTTGGACTTGAGCCCGCGTTGGCCATCGTGCTCCCCAGAGCCCTGCCTGCAGGTTGCAGGATGCCAGCACTGATTTTGCCCTAATAAATGATTCAGATTGCAATTAAAACAGGAGCTTGTGGCCTGCCGTGCTCATCACCAGGGTCTCTGGTCTTTCTTGCATGCAGCAGATGCTGGTCCAGCCTCTCGGCGAGCAGCGGGCCGGGGCTCAGCTTGGCTTTCGCCAAAGTCCTTTTGCTTTCCCGGCAAAGTCTCGGCAGCGCCGGTGGCACTTCTGCGATCTGCTGCGGCCCCTGCCTGTGGCGCAGGGTTTGGAAACACTGTAATGCTCTACCTCAATTATCGCCCCTGCGAGCGGAAAGGCTGGCACTATAATTAGCGCAGACTCCTGCAGCGTAACGATGCCTCGGTTTGCGCGTGGGGCGGCAGCGCCTGTGTGGGGGGGAGGAGGTGGGAGGTGCCGAGCCGAGAAGTTGGGGATGCTCGGCACCTCGGCACGGCCGCCAGATGCGGGCTGCCGGCTCTTCTAGCCCCTGGGCTTGCAAAATCACTCGGTGCTCGCTTCGACGGCAGCGTGCAGCTCCGTTACCACGTCTGCTGCTTGCTCCGCTTCCCTGCGAGCCCAATGCCCTTGCAGGGAGCCTGTCATCGGCGGCTGCCCAGGTGGTTCCCAAGGGTTTTCTGTCCTACCCTTGTCTTCGTAACGCTTTGTAAAACTTCACATCCCTCAGGGGGGGATGCTGCAGCGAGGAGGATGCAGCCGGGAGGGGGCTGCTCCCGTCCACGCTCACCTTGCTGGACCTCTGGGCTGGCCAAGTGCCGCTGACGGGCTGGAGGTGGTCCTGCTCCTCTGAAACCTGCGGTGTTTTACAGCTGAGCCCAAACTCTACCGTAAAGTTCCTCCGTCTGGTGGTTAAAACCCTCGCAAGGACCATGTTCTGCTCCGCCGCCCGTGGGGAATGGGCTCCCTCTTGTTATTGCCAGCAGAGAACAGTTTTATTTGCTTTGAGCCCCATTTAGGGATGAACACGTTTCGCTTTTGGTAATGCCTCTGTCTTTGGTTTCAGGCAAACGTGCTGGAAGGCAGTTAGCGTGCGGATCAGCTAATTGAATGTAAAGACCAGCCTCTCGCCTTCTGCTTGTGTTTAGTGGGCTCTGCCGGCGAGCAAAAGGTTTGTTAATTTGTTCCGAAGCTGGGGCTGGCGATGTAAAGAATAAATTGATAATGACAGGAGATGCCAAACTGCAGACTATTCCTGCTAATTAATATTCATATATGCTGGCTTTAGTGGAACATTAATTATGTATTTAATCAAGCCCCGTTTATTCTAGTTTATCTTTGTACCTTGGGTGGCTGTTACGCTGAAGGCTTCACATTAATTAAAATGTTACTGGTGTATCACAAATAACAATTAACGAGGTGCGAGTTGAACCGCCTTTCTCTTTGCGCTCATTTAGAAGGGAGGAGGAGAGCCCGGTCGGATGGAGCCTGTGGGTCCGTCACCGGCTCCCCGGCAGCGGGGTCCTCCCGGCGGGGTCTGCTCTGCTCTGAGCCCAGCCGTGGTGCTGTGCGGGCGGGGATGTCCCTGGTGCGTGGGGTCAGAGGGGTCCGCCGGCGTGGAGGTGCTGCAGGAGGCCCTAACGCTCACACCGCTCTCGGTGAGATGGAGGACAGGACCATGGCCATGTTCTGCAGCCGTCTTCAGGCCCTGGGGCTCTCCATGGAGCTGCGGTGCTCACGGGGGTGTCACGGGGGTCTGCGCCTGCCTGGGACCCCGGTGGCTTAACCGGAGCCGGTCACTTCCCGGCGGGTGGCCGTACGTGGCAGCGGGCACGCCCGCGTGCGGGATGAGGAAGGAGTTGCAGATGTTTCCTCTGTGGGGTTGTGGCGATGCCCAGCCTTGCTTTCCTCCGGCAGTTGGGAAACGCGGGTTTCTCTTCCACAAAAAACCTCTGGGCTGATGGCAGGCGCCTGGCTGGGATCGCGCTCGCTGCGGGGACCGCCATGCCCCATCCCTCCGTCACCCCGAGGGACGTCCCCGCCAGCGCACCCGCCTCTGCTGCCGCTTGCTCCCAGGGGAGGCAGCGGGGCTGATGCCGGGGCCGGTTGCTGGCAGGCACAGGGTGATGCTTCCAGCCACCCTAACGTTGCCAAGGAAACCTGAATTTTCCTTTTTCTTTTCGATGTGGGCAGAGCAGCGCGGCCCCAGACCCTGGCACACGCCGGGAGCTGCACGCAGAGCCGGAGTCACCCGCTTTGCCCCGGCCCTTTCCCTCCTGCCAGAAAATGTCTTGCTTTTCCATATTCAGTCCTATCGCTCCGTGTTTGCTCCCCGATTCGATTTCTGTGATGTTTCTGCCTCAAGTGTCACCCTTAAGCGAAGGTGTCTGGGAAGGAGCAAATGGGATGCGGCAGCGGCGCCGCGGCGTGCGCAGAGCTGCCGGGTCGTGGTGCGAGGCGGCACTGACGTCCCCTGCTCACCCCCCAAATCTCACATGGCTCCACCAGAGGCTTTCTCTCCAGTTCCCATTGCCAGGAACCCATTAACAAGCTGGAATGTATTTATTTATTTATTTTTAAACGAGAAGGAACAAAGCAAGGAGCAGGACAGAGTGCGTGAGCTAAATATGGAACAAATTTGCCCTCGGCAGCGAAGGGGCTGCGGGGAGGAGGGAGGGATGGTGGGGTGTCGCTATGGGCAGGAAGGACAAGATTTTAAATGGAGGAACTTTTAGATGGTGACATCTATGGGAAGGACAAATGAGTCTCCTGGGAAGCTGCACTGGGTCAGGGGGAAGGTCCCTGCACCCCCAGCTGACAGCGTCCAAGTTCATCCCCCTTGGGACTGCACTTGGAGATGGCAGCGAGAGGCACCCGGCAGCACCACGGTTTGGCACCGGCACCGTGCTTTGGCACGCAGCGGTGTTTTTGGGGACCCTCCTTCTCTGCTTGCCCAGGAGGGAGAGATTTAGCCCCAAAACTCATAGGTCGGGTTCTGGCCAACGCTTGGAGTAGGGACGAGACGATGCCTGGGGTAGGTATAGCCCGGGGCCGAGGTGGAGGAGAGGGTGCAGGATTTACAGTGCTGGCACCCTGCTTGTGTCCCCCCATCACCGGGCTGGCGTCAACGTCTCTGGGTGTCCTCACATCAAGGCACGACCGAGCCCTTTACTTACGGTGGCAGTGCCTCACGTTGGTGATCGATTTAGGCCAGGCACCTCCTGCCCGTCCCCGTGGCAGCTCTGCGGCACCGCTCCATCCCTAAGGAAGGTGCAGTCTGGCAGCAAGTGCTGCTGCCGCTGTGTTTTATCCCGAGGAAACGGGGGCAGAAGGGAAGAAGTCTGCGCCAAAGGACGGTAAATGTCAAATTGATTTGAAACACGCTCGTTTGCAGCTTCGCCTGGGAAGGAGAGCAGTTCAGCTGAGCGCCCTTGGGCCAGATCGCTGAGACCTGCCTGCTGCTGTCTGCATGGTGGGATTTGGCTGGCGACAGCCCCAGGAGCGAGAACTGCCCGCTTAGATATGGGAGCTGCCTGGACGCTTGCTCCTCTTTATGGCTTCTTACAGCTTTAACCAGTTTTAATGTCCCTTTATGTGTCTTTTGTTTTATGACTGTCTGGGGGAGAGGAGCAGACGGCGGGTTTTAGTTCTGGTTGTTGGCTGACGGGTGTTTTCGTGCAGGCAGCTCACTGCAAATGGGAGCTGAATCCCTGAGCTGCCGTCACCCCGCACCGCCGGCTGCGATCCGGCCGCCCGCAGGCGGAGAAAGCTGGTGGGGACCCCAGCGTTGTCACCCCTTGGCCCAGTCCCCTGCTGTGGACATCTCCAGTGGTGGACAGTGATTGAGTCCCAGCCGTCGGTCCTTGGCTGGCCTGCCTGCACGTCTGCCAAAACCAGCTCCTGGCATCGAGGGCTGCAGGTGTGCGATGCAGGTGTGCGATGTGCTTTCTGGTTGTCAGCCCATGGAGATGTGTCCAAAACAAAAGGATAAGGAAGGAATTTTTTATAATGAGGGTGGTGAAGCACTGGAAGGGATTGCCCAGAGAGGTGGTGGAGGCCCCATCCCTGGAAACATTCCAGGTGAGGTTGGACGGGGCTGTGAGCAACCTGATCTGGTTAAAGATGTCCCTGCTCACTGCAGGGGGGTTGGACTGGATGGCCTCTAAAGGTCCCTTCCCACCCAAAGCATTCCATGATTCTATGATATCTTCCCACCGGTGAGGAGGAATCTTCATGGTGAGGTTCGTACCTAAACCGTGGGGTGGTTGGACATCTCCCAGGGGAGCACCCTGCAGCGGTGTTGTCTCACCGCTGCGTGGCAGAGGCTGAGTCCAGGTCTGATGTGCTCCGCCGGCGGGCGCGAGGCGGGATGCTGGAGGCTGCAGCTTTTTAAACCGTAAAGCAAAGCAGCAAGGTTGAGCCAGAGCTTGTCTGTGGGACCCAAACCAGAGCTGGTGTTTGCTGTGGTGGAGCTGGCCCTCGGATGATGGTGAATTTGAGGATGCAAGGAGATTGCCTGTTGCCGAAGAGGAGGGTATGGAGCGAGGGGTTGCGGATGGCTGCAGCAGCGCAGAGGCTGCGTACTGTGCCGTTAATTGGCGTTCCTTGGGAGGGGGTGATTTCCAGGCTGGTTACTTTGTCATTAGCAAAAAAAATTGATTGAATTCACTCTCCTGGGACAGGCACTCCCATGCCCTCAGCCTCCCGAGAGAAGGCTGGGGCAACGAGTGGGACGTTGTATCTCAGCGATAAAGAAAAGTGTGATTATTGATACGAATATTCTCAGCGATCCTTTAAAGGTTGGTAACGTTCATTTGGAACGATGGGTTTTTTTGTTGGTCTATTGAAATCGCGACTGGTTTACAACTGTTGACTTTAATATGCGTTCGGTACCCGCTGGGGTTCGGCAGAGCGTGAGAGCAGGAGCCGTTTGGCTGCACCGATTAATCCGTGTCTTGTCTGTGTGATGCCTCTTTCTGAAATGACCGCAGACCTCCTTCTGCTGTCACTTCTGCTCGTTGCGTTGCTCTTAATGGTTATTCCTGGGCACTCTTGGAGCACCTTTGATTTCTACTGAAAGGCGTTATTTTTAGCGAGAAAAAGGAGGAGAAGATTTCCCCACAGCTTGCATTTCAGAGAAGAGGCTGAAAAGGAAGACGTGGGCAAGGGAAGGTGTCCGTGTGTGCGATGAGCACGTTGTGCAGCGATTCGATGGAGTTCAAGTGCTGCAGAGGAGAGCGCTGGCCCTGCGACCGGCTCAGCTGCGCTCACCGCTCTGAAGGATGGGAAGATGCACGTTTGAACAGTCGTGAATTTTTCACAGAGTTTTCTGCTCCGGGGGGAAAAAAAGCAGCCTGGGATGCGGCTTTCTGAGGCTGCTGCCCATCGCATCTCCCATTCGATTTCCAGAGGGACCCTTAGGGCGTGGATGCGTCGGGGATCGAGCGGTGGTTGTTTGCAAGGGTGCTGTGACGTGATGGCCCTGCGAGCGGCCGGGGGGAGAGGAGAAAGGTCGGAGTGGATGCAGCCCCCGAAGGCAGAGCTGGGCGTTCAGCGCTAACCGGGGTGTTTCGCACGACAGCGACTCGTGTGGGATCAGGAGGAGCATGGCTGCACGCGTGCCCTCGCTCTGGGAAAGGTTGCTTTAACCTTTCATTAAACCTCCCATTAATTGTCACCTCATCCGCATATATTTTGACATTTTCATCTCTTAAACACCTTGATGGATTGAAACGTCTTGCTTAAAGTCGTTAAGCTTCTGTGCGAGGGGGTGGAAAGTGTGGGGAGGTGGCCGGGCGAGGTGCCGGCACCGGGAGAAGGATGCGGGCGATGCTCTCGGCAGCTGTGGGATGGCTGTGCCCCGCTCCTCTGCTCAAGGCAAGATGCCACCAGCAAAACCCTCATCCTGTAAAGGCGGTGGTTAAAAAGAAATCCTCCCGTGGGCACAACAGGGCTCTCCTGGGCCTGCGCACGCCGCGTGTCGCTGTTTCCCTGTCCTCTGCGTGCACCCAAGGTGTGGGTGCCCCTCTGCAGAGCAGGGCTGTGTCACTGCCAGGGACGGGAAGGGCCCTGGCCCCGGGCTCTGGGCTGCTTTCGGCTCCGTGGCCACCGGCTCGGCTCCCTCGGGACCTCCCCTTGCTCCTCTTGGGCAGATGGAGGCTGAGGCTCCGGGTCCGGGGTGACTTGGGAAACGTTGTGCGAAGAACAGCCCGGTGTTGATGTGATGGTGGCACCATTAGAGGGGGGAAGAGCGTGGGCAGGGGGGCGAGAGTGGCGGGGTCTGTAGTGCCCCACTGACAGCAGCTCATATTTCAAAAACTAATTTGTAGGCAGACACCTGGAAAGCCGGCGGAGGACTGATAACGTCCATTTATCTCTGCGGCATCGTTTTGAGTTGGCGATCGGTGTTTTGTAAGCGGTAACAGCCACAAAGGTGACAAAAGCCAATTAAAAGCAGTATTTTCACCAGCTGGAATGAAAGCCTGCTGAAATATGCATGTGGAAGCTCCTTTTCTTTCTTATCCCCGTCAGATCTCGCAGGTCTGTTGCATTAAACATCGGTGAGCAGTGGCCTGAGAAATCATTTGCGCACTGGAAATGAAACATTAAATATCTGTGATGGATGCGGGTTGTGTGGGGTCGGAGAGAGCCCGTTTCCAGCAGGGCTCGGTCCCTGCTTTTAGGGTAGTTCTGGGTGGTTAGAGTTTTCTTCTTCCAGAGAAGCATTTCCACGATGAAGGAGCTTTGGGATGTTGGGCAGTTACTTTAATTCTTTAAAATCAGGTACCTCCGGTGTCCGCAGTGGCCATGCCTCGTCAGCTCCCGGTTAGACCTTGCGGCTCGATGGATTGAAATGATTTGCTCCACGTCGTTGCGCTTTGGTGAAAGGGGGAGAAAAGCGGGACAGGACGGGATGTAGATGGTCTGGCTCCTGCCAGGTAAACCAGGAGGTGGCATTAGGGGAATTGCCTCGTGCTACCCAAATTCCACCTTGTTTAATGGACGCAAACCCTCAAGCAAGGCCACGGGCTTCTCTTGGGCTGGTTTTTCCCCGTGTCTGTTGCCATGAGTCGCCCAGAGTCACCTTGTGTCACATCCCACCAGGTTTGCCCTGAGCCGCTCGGGCTCGCTGGTCCCCTCCTTGTTCCGAAGCCAAGCAAACGCCTTCAGCTGGGCCAGCTGCACACAGCTGGGCTCACTGGTGTGAATTCTGGAGGCTTTTTTCAGACAAAACTCCTGTGAAATTGCCTGGGTCCCCCCCAGGGTAGGGTATTTGGTAGCCCATTGGGCTTAAAATCCCCTTTTAGTGGCCTTTTAACTCAGTGGCGTCGCACGCAGCAGCATGGTTTGGCTTTGTGTCTGTTCTGTTGAGCACTGGTGAGCTGGGCATTTCGGCTCTTTGCCTTTCCAGTGATGGCTGGCTCGACCCTGTCATCGTCTGCTGGTTTTCATCCCCTCTTGATGGGACCCATCCGCGAATCCCTGGAAAACTTGGAGGCAAAGCTGCGCCATTAGTTTGTTATCTTTCGAAATCAGAGCGGCAGAGTTGCGCTGTCTGGGCACGGCAGAAGCTTTTGAGATGTTTCGCCTTCTTTCAGCTTCGTGCACGCACATCACGGGCCTCAGCCGCTGCTGGATCGGTGCTTTATTAACGCCTCTAATGGGTAAACTCCCGAGTCGTTATGGAGCTGTCCCTGGAGCAGGAGACAGGAGCTGAGCTAACGCGCGATGCCGGCAATTCCCTACCCGGAAAGGCAATTTCTCTCAATTTTCTCCATTTTCAAACTGCCTGGCTTTGCTGTGCTTTCCTACTGCCGCCATCCCCACAAACCTTTATCGGGTTTTGCCCCCACACACCTTTTTTTCCCCACGAACGCGGGGTTACTCGCAGGCGCTGCAGGGCTTCCCGTCGGTACCAGCCGTGCCGGAGCTGGCAGCTGTGCCCAGCCACACTCACACATTTTATTTATTTTGCTCCCTCTGGGACGTTACGGTGTAAGATAGCACCGAAACGGGTTTATTCCTCCTATTGCTTTTTCCACGGCCAGCATTCCGGAGGGGTGGCGCGGTGGGGCTGCGCTGAGCAGGATCCACAGGGCTTTTTGGCTCTGCCTGCTCGCTGCCTGCATCTGCCCGTGGTTGCAAATAGTCGTGAGAATAATGATTGCCCTGGACTGCTTTGTCTGAGCAGATTAATCCAGCTGGTGCCTTGGGTTTTGTTTTCTCTGTCCTGTCACCGTCTGTTGGCAGGGTCGGGATGCGAGCGCTGCGGCGCGCGAATCCGCAGGGGAAAGGGGACCGGGCCGCTTCCCCGTCCCACCGTACATCCCTCAAACAAAAGCTCTTGTTCGTTGGGAACCCGGGGGAGGAGAGGGAGACGAGTGAATAATTCATACCGCAAATAACAATACATGCCGCTACAAACTGCAAATTAATCATTTAAATTTCGTCTTTGTGTTCTGCTGAAAGGGTTTTTGGTTAGGGTAATGATTAGGAGCGATCTGGCCTCGTTAGCTGGCTGCTTCCGCAGGGCTGCAGAGAAGGCATAAAACATGTTGAAGTCCCGCTTGGCCAATGTGACTTTGTCACCGCTCCTGCGGGCGTCGGGATCTCCGCGGACAGCTCGTACGTGTGGCTGAAGGGCTGCCTTCGGGTCAAGCACGCTGTCACCGCTTAATAATAATTCATGACAGCAATGCTCGAGGGACTCCTTCGTCTTTGCTCCGTCCACACCGCACTCTGTTGCTGCTCCCCGGATCCTCTTCACGTCCGCGTTTAGAGGACGAGGACTTCTGGACGTTCATCTCCCCCCGTGACAAACCTGCCTGAGCCCGGGGAGCTGCGTCAAAGCTGGCTGAGCTGAATCAAAGCCAGACCCTAGCGAGCAGCAGTCTTTTACAATAAACCACAGCTCAGTTTGTTCATGTTAAGTACCACGGCAGCCGTGACGGGTGCCGTAAGCGTTTCACCAACAGATATATGTGTGTTATACACGCGTGCGCGGGCAGCAGCGGTTTCGGGCGTGGCGATGGAAAACCTTACAGGCGCTGATGGGGCAGTTCATGCGGGTCTGGAAAAGGCGCCTTTCCTCTTACTGCCTTTGAGGGAACTGGGGCTGGGGAGCCGGGGCTGGGGGCTTTCGGGGGGGTTGGCAGCACCGTGCTCTCCTGCAGTTTGCTGGAAGTCCTGGGGAGCAGGGAGCGGGCGCTGGCATCCCCAGGAGCAGCCGCCTGGGCTGAAGCAGGAGGCGAATGCTGTCCCAGGGTCCAGCACTGCACGGGGCGGTGGAAATTCGGCCAAGCAGCTTCGTACGGGGAAGTCGTGTGCCAGAGATGCGGGTGCTCTCGCTCAGAAGAGTTATGGACGTGGAAGAGAAATGCAATGCGGAGAGCGGCTGGGTCGCCTGCGTGGAGCAGCAGGTCAAGAGTAAGAGCGCTCAAACCGCCGTGCCGGGACCTCTGGTGTGCCTACGGTGCCGGCGGGGGCAGCCGGGGCTTTGGGGGAAACGCCGCTTACCAGGGCTGGAGCTGGTGGGACGTGCTGCTGTGTGTGTGTGCGGGTGGTGGCGCAGCAAGGCCACCTCCGGAGCGGCGGTAGGATTTGTCTTTCAAATGCAAAGTGAGATCCGTCGCTTTCTGGCTTGGTTAAGTTAAAAAAGAAAAAAAAAAAAAAAGTCTTTCTAAAATGACTTTAGCCTCCTGCATGCTAGTCTTGTAATGGTGGGTACCTAGAAGCATGAAAATCACTGAAATCTGGTAATCTCTGCGCTTTCTTGTGCAGTAATGGCAAAATGATGTTACCTAGAGGGAACTGGACTTCGATCTTGGGGTGGAAAAAACCTTAGAGTTTGAATAGCGGCGACAGGGACGTGCTTAAACTCTCACAGAAATACAAACCTCATTATAGCAAGATTAATTTCCCACTAGGAACTTAACAGTTCTTCAAAGAGCAGGATGAATAATTGATGACATGTTGGCATCCGTCGTACCTTCCTAAAGGAAGCGTGTTCATTTGCTGACCCGGGAGAATTAGCTTCATAAATCCTCGCGGGAGGAGATAATGTCACTCCTGGCTCCGTTAACGCCACTGCCGGGCTCGAGGTGCTGGCGAGGGACGCGTGGTCCCAGCTTGCGTGTGGAGCATGGGTCGGCGGGTGTAAAGCACGGAGGTACACGTGGCTGTTACGACACTTGGTCTTCCCGAGGAGAAGGACTTGGGCTGCCGTTTGTCAGCCCAGCAGGATTTGCTTCGTGTAATCAGAGGATGCTTTTGCAATGAACCCTGCGAGCATCTCTCCGGGCTGCCACCCGTCTCTGCGCCCGTGGTCCTGCGTTGCATTGGGTGTGCGTTAGGTCATGCAAAAGGTATTCTCAGCATCGCAAACTCTTCCCTTTGCTCACAAAGAAAGGCATTTGCTGCTGTTAAATCCATAATTCTTTCAATTTCTTTCAAAGCTCTGCAGACACAAGGCTCTGCTGAGCCGTGCTCTCCTTATCTGCCCCAGAAATCCAATGTCCCTGGCAGGCAGAGCTGCGGTATTTCTGCTACAGGTAGAAGTTATTTACAATCCCTGCTTTTCCTCCCATCTTTGCCCTCCCTCCAAGCCCAAGATTTTGCCTCCGCTCAGACTGCGGGATCTGTGAGTTGCTCCTTGTTTTATCATCGCTGCAGATCCTCCTCCTCCTCCTCCTCCTCCTCTGCCTGCCCAGGAGGGCCGTGCTGTATCCCCGGAGGAGTTTTCTACAAGGGTATTTTTTAGGCAGACACACCCATGGGTGGGCGATGGGTGAGCTGTGCTGCTGGCACCCTGCCGAGCGCATCCTCTCGGAGAGTAGGAGGCATGGGATAAACTAACTGATAACGTCTGCGTTCGCTGTCACTGCCGCGCCAACCTGCTTGTATGTCAAGAGAAAGGGGGGAAAAAAAAAACCCAACACCTCTGATGCTGTTCCACACGAGCGGGCTGTCAGGTCTGCCCGCAGCCTCCCGGCGTGGCTCTGCCCGCCGCCGCGTTCGTACGTGGGACGAGCCTGAGCGGAGGGCAGGCGCGCGGCGTTGCTGCCCGCAGAACAGAGACACGTTACAGCGGGGATCCCCCCTCGCCCTGCCCGGACAAAGCACGAGCGCCGGGATGCTGCGACGTCGTTTTCTTTGTTCCTGAAATCCTGGCTATGTGCTCACTGCCTGCTTTGGAGGGAAATGTGAATTTTGTTCAGTGGTTTTTTCTTTTTAATGTTCCTGTAGGATATTGTCCTTTATCCACAGCCTATGCTCGTTTTCTTGCTCTTTATGGCGTATGCGAGTAACGCAATAACTGGGGTTAATTTACTTGCCGCTGTAATTTATCAAGGCCCCATGAGCGATGCTTGCTATTTACTCATTTAGCTTTCTAGGGAATCTGAAGGGCTTTTATTTTCGGTTGGTTTTGTGAACAAGCTTTCTCCCGAGGATTACGAGTGGCTTCCCGCAGTGGCTCCAAAGCTCATTTCACGAGAGCTGCGAAGCTCTTGGAAACGGAGCTGGTGAGGGCAGGATCTCGCTGAGCCCCCGAAACCCAGACCCTGGCTTTGCAGGGGGGTTTGTCTGGTTGCTGATGGAGACCGAGAGCGGGCGGCGGAGGGCTGCGATCCCTGCCTGGCTGCATAAGCTGCCCTGAATAGGATTTAAAATCGCAGCCTGCTTAATTTCATCCAGTTCTTTCAGCTTGCCAAGCTCTGGCAGACTCGGGCGGTGGGTGATAAAGGAGAGGTTTGATGGGATGGAGGCAGCCGTTCCACTTTTGAGTTGATCCTTTGAACTTAGGGCTCGCGTGGCGTTTGCAGCCGGAGGCGCTGGGGGATGAGCCCCGCTACGTGAGCGTGGGAGCGGGCGCTCTGCACGGCAGGGCCGGAGCCGGTGCTTCTCGGAAGATGGGTACTGGAGAGCACGGGAGCAAGGAAATGGCGTTCAGTGCCGTGGGCAGCGGCGGAAGGTGATTTCAGAGCAGGGAAAGTGGGCAAAACTGGATTTCGGAGCAGGGCAAGCGAAGCAGCTTCCCGGGTGGGTTCAATCTCGTAGTTTCCCAACTTCTGCGCAGTTTGGGGTTCCCTCCCCTTTGGTCGAACAGGCAGGTACAGCACCATCAGCGTGTGCCCGAGCAGCGCGTCTGGGCTTGCCCAGGGCCGTCTCTGTTAATGACTGAGCCTTCTGCTTTCAGAGAAGTATCTCTTCAGTAAACCTCTCCTTTTTAACGTTATTTGTGTATTTTGTACATTATCCTCATCCAGGTCTTTGGTATCAGGGCTGGTTAGGAACTGACAGCACAGAGCCGCATCCAGGCACCGCCTCAGGACCATCTCACATCTACCGCAGCTCGTTTTGGTGGGGCCGGGCTGCCTCAATGCCAGCACCTCGCTCCTGCTGAGCAAACCTTCCTTCGAGAAGGGTTCCTTGGAAAGCTCTAGGCACTTTTTGGGGGGATAGTCCACCCTCCTGTAGGCCAGAGCACCATGGTGATGCACCATCCCCACGTGGTCCCCTCAGGGTTGCAGCACGGTTGGGGGCTGGAGAGATTTGGCCTCCCCAGGAGCATCCCAACATGGGGTGGGAACGTGCAGTGCTTTCCACGCCGAGGGGGAGGAGATGGATCAGTGCTGGGCCTCATCCCAAAGCCCATCCCAGCCAATTTGTGTGCTCCTGTGGATTAGGGCAGACGGGAACGTTGTCATTGTCCTCCTGGCTCAACGAGACGGAACATCTTGTGCTGTTTTGCAGCTCTGCCAATGGGGCACTGAAGTGAAATTAAAGCAAAAAATAAAACTGGAGCTGGAACAGCATGCTGCACGTATCCGAGTCCCCTCTGCTCGCTGGTGCTTGAATGCCGGTGGACGAGCGTTGAGGGAGCCGGGGACCTCAGGCCAAGCGTGAAGGTGTCGGAGGTGTGCTGGGAGCAGCGTGGCCCTCGCTTTGCTCCCTTGGCTGACGTCCTCCTCGCCGGCTTTTCATGCGCTGCGTAAATCTCTCCTCGGCTGCTCTGCTCAGCGCTGCGGCCGTCACGTCGTACCGCGCCGTCACCTTCTGCCTGCCCGTGGTGCCTTGACGTGACGCTGTGCTCGTCTGGCTCTGCTCCCCTTTCCACGGTCCTTCCCTTTGCACCGACTCCTCCTTGCTGTGGCGTTCCCTCTTGGCTTTTCCTTTCCAAATTTTGGGCTGGCTGCCTTCCCGGTGAAGATGCTTTCTGGGCTTAGAGCAATGCTCTTGCTAGTCCCCGCTCCCGAGTGGTCCTCTCCTGCCGTGCCCATGGCCACCATCCACGTTGCCCTGAAGGTGCCCTCTGAGGCTGCGGAGGAGGGAGCTGATCCTGCGCACAGCGACAGCCAGCAGCTAAGGGGGAGCGGAGGAGGATGGCAGGGCTTGGCCCCAGGGATGGTGTGAGCTCCCAGAGCAGGGAAGATGGGTTCCCCTTGGCTTTGGGGCTGATAGATGGTCCGTGGTGCTATGGAGGTGCCCTGGTTTAGACCCTTGCTCCCCAGCTCTTCCATACCAGATGTAGTATGTGAGGAGACCTGTGGATATCATGCTTTTCGCCCTCGCCACCACAACAGCAGGTTGCCATAACATATCCTGTAGCCGTCCGGCATTAACAACAGGAGACTCCGTAGCGACCCTCCAGCACGGTTACCGCTTTGCAGGTTGAGGTTTTGAAGCTCTTTTTTCTTTCCTCGGAAAAGAAGCAGAGAGGAAAACATGCCTTTGCAGCGAGCGGTGCCGGCTGCGAGGTGCGTAGCTGATCCTGAGTCAGCGTAGGATTAGTCTAATCCACAGGTATCTTACCAGGATAAAGCATCTTGAATTGTAAAGCCAAGGAAGCCCAAGAGAGGCAAAAATCCCTTTGTTTAGGTTAAATAGAAGCATTTTCTTGACAGTGGCTGAGGTTGGGCATATTTTTTTTTTCTTTGTTCTTCAACTCTGCAAAGAGATGCTGAATTAACACCCCAGCCTGGCGTCTTCGCCACGCAAGCTCTCCAGCGAACAGGGTTGTGCGGCCCCTCCGGCTCTTCCAGCTCCATCACCGGTTGCAAGCGGGGCTGACAACTGCTTCAGCCACTGAAATCCTTGGGAAAACCCCCTCCGACACGGAGAGGTTTCCTGTGGGACATGCACGCCTTCCTTCCACACTCTTGCACATCCCAAGCTGTGGGGTTTTGCCTTGCCCTCTGCAGAGCGGTGGCCCACCGTAAATCCTTCAGTTGTTCAGGGTTGCCCGGGACCGTGCTCCTCCTTGCCTTTGCTCGGGATGGGGCCAAGAACCAGAAACCGCACGGGGCTGTTTGCTTTTCAAGCTGATGTCCGAGCCTTCGGTGGGTGACAAGATCTGCTCTCCCGTACCAGTGTTCAGCGACCGAATGCCCTGGTCATCCATCTGCAGAGCCTTCAGCGCAGCGTGTCCGTAAGTGGTTGACATAGAAACGTTAACCTTACTCTTTTTGTGGCTTTTCCCACCTGAAGAAGTCGTTTGGGCTATTTATAATTTGAGTATGTGCAGAATACCCAAGAGAGGGGCTGCAACCGGAGGGCTGAGCTGGCTGTGAGCTTTGGGTGTGGGCAAACTTGGCAGCAAGCTCTTTCTGCTTGTTTTCCGTGTAAATCTTTGTGTATCTGCTCGCTTACCTGTGAAACGGAGTCGTTTTGAGGCTTGACACCTGCTTTGAAAGAGGCTGAACCTGTATTATTGAAGCGGTGAAGTTATTGTGTGATCTTGGCAGGCTTTTCTAAATGAAATATTTGAAACAAATTGCAGCGATGGGCTGAGCGCATCACGCGATATCTGCTATGTATAACTAGAGGCTTCCCAAGCATCAGCTGTGACCGTGGGATGTGCTGGGGTCCCTGCTCTTTCTGGACCACGCGGGACACCAGACTTGCTTGGCTGTGAGTTCCCGTCGGATGCTCTGGGGTCACCAGCCCGCTGGCCAATTTGCGGTCGTGCTCGTCCTGCCCCGGCTCTCGTGTCCTCTTGTGGGAAGCGGGGACCCAACGAGCCCGTGGCCAGAGGCTGCTCTGTCACCTCCTCCTCTCCGGGCTGGTGAGCATCTCCACCGTGCTGCAGCTTCCACCATCAGCTGCTTCTCCCTCTCCAAATAAGCAGCTCACTACGCACCATCTGTTGATTTTAATTTCCCGTAATTTGTTTCCATGTATGTGCGATTTGTACTTTCATTAATTGTGCTGCCGAGTTTCTTCCTCCACGAGACTCGCTTTGCAGCGGGGAAATCGTTGTGGTTTTTCCCCCCGTCAAAGCTATTTTCGTTACGCACGCAAATGAGCGCTTTTGTCCTTTGAACGTTGCTCTCTGGGCAAGTCTCGCTTAGAAAGAAATCTTTCGGAAGAGCAATGCCAGACCCATTTGTGTGGAGCTTCGTGACATGCTCGTAGCCGTACCGAGCACAGCCATTAAACATATTTTTAAAGATCTGCCCCCAAAGTTTGCTCATCTGCCTGCAGAGCGGGGACCTTCCAAGCCATCCCCATCTGCGGTGCAGCCCCTTTGGCAGCCGCAGCCCTCCCCGGCTCTGCTCCGGCCCCGGCTGCTCGCCCACCTCCCGGGCAGGGGGGTGAGAGCTTTTCACAAGAGCTTTGCACAAGCGTGTGATCCCTCCCGGGTCCGGCGTGTGCCTCGGTTCCTCTGGCTGTTTGACTGGGTGGAGGTATCACCCGGTCACGGCATTTTAGGGATAATTCGGAGCCTCCTTACCCCCTAACCCTGTACGCAGGGTCGATGCTGCTGTCACGTTCCCTGTCCCCATCCTGAGCCGTGGATCAGGGCTCTGAGGAGCTGTCGAGTGTTTCAGTTCTCCATGCTCAGCCTCGAGGATGCAAATGCTGTGATTATCCGCGTTGGTGCTGCTTTTTACGGTGTGTTTCCAAGGCAACTGGAAATTCAGAAGGCCACAAACACACACGCGGTCCTCGTCTTCTGAGACCTTATCCTGCGGTACACAGGTAAACGCTCTCAGTGACATTTTCAACCCGTTTGAATGCTCATCTGAATGGTCCCCACCGTCCCCTGCGCGCAGCCGGAGCAGGTAATCGCCTCCTTTGAAGGCTGTAAAACCCATCCAGCTACACAAACAAATTTGCTTTTGTTCTTTGAACGTTTCCCCCTCACCCTGCCTTGCTCGGAGGGCAGCGATACCAGAAAGGCTGCAAAAACAAAAATGGAGATTTTGAATAAAGGAGGAAAAAAAAAAAAAAAAAGTAGCAGTGGTTTGATGCTTTCTGAAAATAAGATTTTTTTTTTTTTTTTCTGGGAGGGATGAGGGAGTTGTGCCAACGGTGGGAGGGTAAGAAAAGTTTGAGAAAGGGCAGGAGGGGAGCGGGGAAGGACGGAGCAGTTATCCCCAAGGAGCGGCACGGAGGAGGCGGTGGCGGATCCCGGGTCTCCCCCACCCGCTGCCCTCCTGGGAACGCTCCTCCGCCGCTTTCCTTTGGGATTTATGGGATTAACTGTAATCTAAAATGGTCTGCAAGGTGGGAATTTTCTCACGGGGTTTGGGTTCCCTTCTGCTTTGGAGGCGGTACAGGCCTTGCGCTGGAGTCCACGGTTGGACTCGATGATCTTAAAGGTCTTCTCCAACCAAATGATTCTGTGATTTGGGCACGGGGAGACCAGAAACGGGGGAACTGGCATTGCCGAGAGCCTGGTCCCGGCTTAGCGTAGCTCCCGGCGAGTTTCTGGCAGAAGCCGGTGTTCAGTGGTTCTGCAACCCACCGCGGCACCCGTTCGTCTGCGCCCTGCCGCGGCAGCTCTCTGCAGAGAGGTTTGCCACGCCGGAATCCTTTTGAACAGGCTTTGGTGTTTTGCCCTGCTATGCTCCTTATTAAAATAGCATCTCAGCTGGTGGGGATCGTGATCTTCTCCCCTCCAGTGCGCTCGTAAATACAGAGATCTCTCTTCTCTGCGTTGGCTTCACGAGAAACTGCTGGTTTTAGATTAAAATGAGAAGGGTGACGACCTGGCACGGCGTCCGGCTTTCCTGCTCGTGCCGGTCTTTGCTCCGTTGGAGCGCAGGAGGAGGGACGGTCTCAGGGCTCTTGCAGGGTTTGACCTTACTGTTTTTTTCCTTGCTGTTTCAGAGGGTCTGGCAGTGGGAGTTGGATTCGGGGCCGTCGGAAAATCCGCGTCTGCGACCTTCCAAAGCGCCAGGTAAGCCACAGCGCCGCTTCTGCTCTGCGTGCGTCAGGTTTTGTGCGCGCCTTTGCCTCTTGGAGGCTGTCTGTCTGTCTGTCCCACATCGCTCCCGTGCCAGCGTGGTTGGAGATGCGTTGATTGACTGAAACTTGTCTGGAAGCGCAAGAATAGGCGGGGGGAGCAGAAGAAAGTCCTCGTGCTGTCGCATTTTCCTAGTGGTTGTGCTTGTCAGATGTGACAGAGGAATGCCGAGGTTTTCCACAAAAGCAGCATCCCCAACGGGTAGGAGCAGCTGCCGGAGCCGCTGGAAAGCGTGCGGTGGCTTTGTTTCCCATTCCTGCCAAGCAGGGCCACTAGACTGTCATCGGTGGCAACAGAGGCTTTAAATCCTCCCGGCACCCCTGCTCCAGCCTCGCCAGCAGCCGCTCTCGCCCGGCTGGGTTTTCGGCAGCGCCAGCTGCCGTGCTACCCCGTGCTACCGGGGAAACCCTTTTGTGCTTCTCTCCGGGACTGGTGTGAGCGTGGGGGGTTAATTAACTCCTCCAAACTGCCTTGGGGCGGGGGTTTGGGCTTCGGGTGCATTTTCATCCCAAGCGGGAGCAAAACCTGGGCGTACAGGGTGGGTGACGGCAGGGAGAGCCCTGCTGCCTGCCCGCGCCCAGCCTCACCCAGCAGAGCTGGAACTGGGCTAACTGGGAGCATTGCTGAAGAAACGGGAGAAAAGAAGAAGTCTGGTGTGAAGCGGGAGCCGGAGGAGCTGCCTCGGCTCTGGAAGAGCTGCTGGCACCTCTTGGCGGCTGGCTCGCAAATGGCACCCTGCTGCCGAGGCTCCGCGATGTGCTGTTACCAAATGCTTTTCTTTTTCTGTTTGGATTTTACACCCACGGCTCGTGGCACACCACGTTCTCTTCGCCCTTTGTTTACTGGACCCATGCCGCTGCGATGGATGTGGTTTGGGGACGCGTGGTGTGGTCGCTCTGTGAATAACCCGCCCGGCCCTTACGGCTCCTGGGTGAAAGTGCCGGCTTGTCTCAGCCGCCGTGTCCCTGCCAGGAGATCTGCAGGGCCCTGGGGCTGGTTTTGGAGCCCTCCAGGTTGTCCAGCCCCTTCTCTGGTGGGGCACAAGCTGTGCTTGCGAGGACCCTGCAAAGACAGGAGGGAAACCTTCTGTACCTGGTGCCCTCTTATCTTACATCCTCGGCTGGTGGGGGACCCATCCTGGCAGCACGGGCTGGCACCGGCTGCGCTGCCGCAGGCGCTTTGATCGCAGCAGATACCATCCGGATTTGTGGTGAGAAAAGCAGGATACACCGGTTCTAGACGCTGCCTTTCGCTAACCTTTTGAAATAAGAGGCTCTTCGTAAAGTCTGCAGAGGCTCTAGAGATGCTCGAACAAAAGGACTTTTTTTTTTTCATCAGCTGCTCAGTAGAAGCTAAGAAGCCAGAAGCAGCTGGTTCTTTCTCCGTATTTACAACAGCGTTAATCATGTTAGATGAAAGGTGGAGCCTGTACCGTGAAAATACCGACGCGAATTTAGTCAGCTGCGAAAGGAGGCAAAATAACTTCATTGCCATCAATGTGTCTGTCACTGTCATCTGCGGGCAGCCCAAAAATCGCTCGCTGTAGCCGGTCCGCCGTGAAGCCGTTTGGAAATATCCAAGGGTAAAATTGTAGGTGGCTGATTTGTGTTACCTAGGCTTAAAAACCAGCAGTGGAGTTACACTTGCTGTGAGCTAACGTGAGAAATGGAGCTAAAGCTTTCGACACATCCGAAGGGGCAATTGCTCCTTGGCCAACCTCAGCTCTCAGACACGACAGTCGTGATCCCCCTCGTGTCCGTTGTTTTGAAATCGCGTTTCAATGAAGCAGCTCCGTGACTCAGTTTACCTCCTCTGTTCTGCTTCCCCCTGGGTGTGACTAACGGCGTTAGCACCGAGCTGGAGCTGGGGTGAGCTGCCTCGCAGACGAACGCTTATCCCTCCACACCTCGAGTCGTGCAGAAGTATTTACGAGCGCTCCGATGTGCTCAGAGCCCGAGCTAAAGATGCGGACGCCTGGGGATGCTTGCGGTGGCTGGTGGATGTTTCCAGCGTTGGCTGCGACTTGCCCACGCTAACCAGAGGACCTTCCTTGCTGCCCTGCGCTTGGTGAATAAGTGCTGGCGTGCTTGGGAAAGCGCTGCCTGATTGCATTGCTCCCAGAGGGGTGAAATCTCGGCAGGAGCCTGAATTCCTCCCTGCTCGCTGTAGGGCCCCGGTGAGACACGGCTGGGCTGTACCCTGAAGGGCTGTTTTCTGAGCCACGGGCTTTGCAAATGAGCAGCGTGTTTGCAGAGAGACAATTAGGGAGAAGGGGAGAGCACCAGCCGCCCTGCAAACCGCAGCAGCGATGTCTGGGCGTTGCAAGCAGCCAGGTGCTGCTCTGGGCTGGTTTGCTGCCGAGCGAGCTCTGCGGGTGAGCCCGTGCACCCGAGCAGCTCAAGGGTGGCTGTTGCAGCAGGGTCCCTGCCTGCCTCGGCCGGCCGGCGTGGTCCCAAGCCCTTTGGTTTTTTCACGTAGCGCAGCAATGCTCCCCAGCTTTGTTTGGATGAGGGTTAGCACCCCGTTCCCGACACCCTGCGCTTTCCCCTGCGATGGTGGTTGGAAAGTCTCGGTGCTGCCTGCTGCCTTGCCTGCCTGCCTGCAGCAGGAGGGGTGCTGTGCGCTTGGGGCTGTGCCGGTGCAGAGCTCAGCCCCGGCTGAGCATGGCGAGGGACTGTTTTTGGGGTTTATGGCACAGTGGGGCTGGGTGTGCTCCAGGGATGGGGCCGGTAAGCACCGGCACGGGCGGCGTGAGCAGAGCACTGCAAGCGTGGACCCGCAGCTGATGGTCCGAGGCAGGGGGACGCTTCGGGGTTTGGTTAAAAACCAAAAAAGGGTGATTAGGAAGCAGGGTGGGATTCTCAGCTTTTAAAACACCCGGTGCTTTGCATGTGCTGGCATCACCTCTGCCATTCCCTGACCCTCTGGGCTCTGGTACGGTCCTGCCCCTTCCCTCTGTGCTTGCAGGATCCGGCCCTCTAGGCTCCTCCATCCACCCCATCTCCCTGGAGCATCTGGGTGCTGCCTGCCAGGCCCCTGCCCGCACTCGTCCGCGTTTCTTTGCTGCCACCGGGTGTGCAGGCTCCATTCCTGCGATCTCGCTCCTCCACGGCTCCCCTCTGCCGGTGCCAGGGCTCGCCCTTGGATTACAGCCCACCGCCTTGCGAGCTGGTTCGTTTATGGCTTGCGGCGTGGGGGGAACCCGCTTTATTTGGGCTGTCAGGGGATGGGAGCGGAACGCGGTGCTGTGCCCAAGGAAGGTGGGGTCTCAGCGGTGGGGCTGGGTCTTTGCTTTTGTGCGCAGGTGGGTATCGGTGCTCCTTCAGCTGGGCAGCACGCTCGAGCCTTTTTCGGAAAGGCGATATAGGTTTTATGTCAGTTTAGACGGGGCTTAGGACGACCTAACATCTGCTTTCGGGGTGTTTCCCGTGGGGGGCTGAGCTGCTGCTCATCCTCGGGCAGGAGCAGGCGGCTGCGGAGCATCCCTCTGGGCTGCGGAGCATCCCTGCCTCCCTGCTGCGGAGCATCCCTGCCTCCCTGCTGCGGGACTGTGGTTCGCCTGCCCAGTTCCTCGCAAGGATGAAAACATCGCAAAGTCCCACAGGCTGGAAATAGCTGCTGTGGTGAGAGAAGAGGAGCGAGACCCAGAGCGAGTGTGTGCCTGCGGCAGGGGAGCGATGCCCGGGCAGAGGAGCAGTGCCCGGCATGGGGTGTGCAGCGAGCCCTGGGCGGGGAAGGTCCCCTCCAGATGTGAGCAGGGAGGCATAAGCCGCTCCTGGCTGCCTTCCAGGCAGGAAGGTAAAGAGAAGGGCAGCCATGTCTTAAAAAAAGCTGTTTTTACCTCCCCCTCTTTGCACGCTATAGTGTGGGGGGAGGAAACCCTCTCCACCTTGTGTGGCTGATTTAACAGGAACCAGATGGGGCTGGAGCTGCTGAGATCAAGACGGGCTGAATTTGCGCTTCTCTGGGGATGCAGAGCGGGCAGGAGTGCAGGCAGGGGTGCAGGCAGGGCTGTCTGATGCTGGTGCGCTTTGTCGGTGGCTTCCCCGGGGCTGGGTGTAGGAAGAGAGGGGCTGGGGCAGGTCCCCGCTACGGGCCACGCTCCGCACGTCTCCGTCCGCAGGGGCTGCAGTGCCGGGGAGGGGCGTGTGTAGGGGTGGTCTCCCTCTCTCCAAGTCCCTGCTGTGTCTTTTAGAGGACAAAAGCACCCAGTAATGAACGCTGGGGCGACCCTGAGCCCCTCATCCCATGGGGGTTATGCCTGCGATGCTGGGCAACTGCGAGCTGGGGTCCAGGGCTAGCAGGGAGGAGATGCTACGTGCCCGCTCTGCCGTCCCCTCTGGACCACATCCCTTCCCTCGGGACCCGCCTCGACACCGCTGCGTTGGCACCCGGGCGCCTGCAGCATCTCCACTCCCGCATCCCCTACCCACGTGGTGGGGGCTCGTACCTTGGCTGGGAACACGAGTGGAGGGGCGGTGGGGGCCCTGGGCACCTCTCTTTTTCTCTCGCCCCCATCGGGGGCTCTTCCCTTGAGAATCAGCACGAGGGGCTGGTTGTCCCCTCGCCGTTCCACCTGGCAGCGTTGTCGGCACCTTGGCATGATGCTTGGGATTGGGGGGAGCCCGGCGGTGCGGGGGAGCAGAAGGGGGGTCCCGGGGCGGGGAGCAGGGATGTGGGAGCCTGGTTCTGCTTCTTGCCCCTTAGGAATCCTCCCTGTGCTGTTTGCTTTCTGTAACGGTGCTGTATGCGAGCACACAAAAGCCAAATCCGTTTTCGTACAGAGCGTTGCTTCTTCCAGCAATTTTTCTTCTGTCAGAGAGGAATTCACCGTAAAATTAATTTTCTTGGGCAGGATTGTGGGAACTCCTGAACGTACCTGCGTTACACTGCAGGGTGAGCAGAACCGTAAAAAGCCTGTGCCAGCAATTTTGCTTTTAACAAGAGAAAGGTTTGGAAATGTCTTTAAGATAGACCCCCCACCCCGAGGAGGCGGACGGACAGCGAGGGCTTTGCCTCCGGCCGGCAGCAGCGGGAGAAGACGGGGGCGAGCGGTGAAAGCAGGACAGTTTCTGCGACCGGTCTCATCTGTGCGGCGAGCGGTGCCTGGACTTGGATGGCTTCCTTGGCTGCTTAATTTGAGGAGGAGGAGGGAATCTGTTGCACGATTAACTTTGAACTGTCTGGATTTTCTCTGCCAGTCCCTCTCTGGTCGATCTGCTCCTCTGTACGGAATCACGGCGCCGTGTTTCCAGCAGTTAGGATATTCGCTGCATCCCTGGCTGGCAGCGCAGGCAGCGGGCGATTCACCGGCTGATATTTGTGGTTTTCCGCTGGCCGGGCTGCTTTCCAGCTGGGATGTGAAGCCTGCGCGCTAGGGATGCTCTTCCAGTGGAAATAATCTCCGCGTGCCGGTTCCCCCTCGAGCGCGGGTGCACGGGGGCTCTCCCCCCAGGTCTCCGTGTTCTGTGGAGCGTACGGTGTCTGCGTGGGGGTAACCTTGAAGTGTTTCATTTTGCAGCCTCGGTATTATTTTAATGTCGTTTGTGTGTATAATTTAAAAAAATTTGATCAAAGGTTATTATTAAGGCTGGAAAATCGAGCCCGTAGCTACTGGGAGATGCTGGAAACAGGATTGCCAGTGCAATTTTTGCTAGGATCTTTGTAAGCACGTTGCAAACTGTGCTCTTTGCCTGGATGCCCTTTCTTCTCCCCCTCCAGCTCCCCTGCCCTCACTGTCCATCTCTCGGTCCTTTGCGGTTTGGTCCAGGCTTCCTCCCCGTCGTAGGACAGAGGGACGTGAGCACCGCAGTGCCTGCTGCAGCCCCGGGCAGTCTGCAGGGGCAGAGCATCCTCCGAGGACGGGGGTCCCGGGGGCACGGGGGTCCCCAGGGACCGGCGCTGCGGTCTGTTCTCATGCGACGCGGCGTGGGAGCTGCGGGGCCGTGGCGCGCTGCAGCGGTCGCTCCGTGAGAAAGCAGCCTCTGTCGCGGCACGAGGCTCCGTCCGGTCGCAAGGGACAGCGTGTGCCAGAAAATAAAATATTAAAAAAAGATAATTTTAACTGCGGCAGCGTTTTCAGGCCCTGGGTAATCGGCGAGGTCTAAGTTTGGCAGAGGGATCATTTAATTTTAATTTCAGCCAGTACTACGAGCCGTCCCCAGCCCGGGGCCGGAGCTCCTGCCCACGGGGGTGCGCCCGCAGCCTTTCGGCTTTGCCGTGGGATTCCCACGGCACCGGGCTAACCGTGCTGAGACGACGGGTGACTCCTGCCTCGTCTGAAAAAACATTCACCTCCTCCGGCGTACATTTGCTGTGCTCGTTTCACTGAATACCTCCCCGTGTGATGGTTCGAACAGCGGAGCCTGGTGCCCCGTCCCCACGGATCTGTTATATTCTGTGTTTTTGTTGCTGCCTCGTCTCTGTGCTGGCTGCTGCGGGCACCTTCCCCGTGCTCCCGACACGGACGGGGCAGAGCTGCTTCTCTTTTCTTCCGTCAAAAATAGGAGGGGAATTAGGACAGTGCGGACCTGGCAGTGAATGACTTGGCTGGTTGCAGGCAAGAAATACCTGCAAGTCCGACTCGAACTGAAAAGAGGGAATAAAACACAGATGGGCTTTTTTTTGCGCTCTTCCTTCCCAAAAGCGTATCGTGCATTTTTATTTTTAAATCCATCCCTGGTAGAGGGGTAGAAAGTTCGTGTCCCCGCTGATGGCCAGGACAGCAGAGGTGTCCGGGGTGACCTGCAGGCTCTGGGCTCGCTGTCCCGACACCGATGGCTTCTGCGGAGCAAGAGCGGCGGCCGAGCCGTCCCCATCCCTGGCTGCTGCTCCTCTCCCGTCTGACACTAGGTGGTAACATCCATGTTCCTATCAGCCTGTTCTCTGCAGACTGGGGACCAGTGCTGGTCTCGCACCGCTGCAGGGCAAGCCCGGAGCTGACGGGACTCCAAAATGTGGCTTTTTCGCCGGCAGAACGCCTAGCAGAAGGCAGCTCTTCCAGATGCGAGAGAACGTTCAAATAAGGGAAACCGATATCGAGTTAAATGCCGTGAATTACTTCGAGCAGATGATATACAGAAAGGGCTAAAAGTTTGAAACATAAAGTGAAGTGTTTTGTTAAGCCGTGGGTGGTCTGGGCACCGGGTCCTCGTCCGATACCGCGGATGCAAATAATTTAGAGAGGTTAAAACCGGTGCAGGCCAATTTTTGGCAAACTCTGCCTTAGGATGAAGCCGAGTACGTTTAGGGGTGTGGGGCCATGGGGTGCCGGTCGCTGCCGCTGGTTTAAAGCAGAGGGAGTTGGGGGGCTCTGCTCACGGCAGCTTTCCCTGCGTGGCTGGGGACTGGTTCTCGGGGTTCATATGGATCCCCTTTAGCAGTCGGAGGGTGAGCCGGCGGCAGGGCAGGGAGCGGAGGTGTCTCCCCGCTGCGGGTGTCACCCCTCCAGCACCCTCTTTTCCTGGGCACAGCGCTGCTGGGGCTAGGACCCTCCTGGGCAAGGCGGACCTGCACCCAGCGAGCTTTTCTCACCTACACCCCAAGCTCCTCGGGGCAGGGACGGATTCCTTCTCCCCTTCAGCAGCACTGGGGCGATCAAATCCCACCGAAGAGTTTCTTGCATCCTCTTCTGCAAGCCGCAGGTAACGCTTTGTCCAGGGTCCGAGCCCTGCTCGCCGCGGATGCGAGGAAGGGGGAAAAGCACACGTTTTTGTGGGTGTAACGTTTAACGTGGGCTCGCCCTGCCCCGGCGCAGCTTGACTTGCAAAGCGCTTTTGGTGCCGACGGACCATCGCATCGCGGCACCGGCGCTCCCACCTGCCCTGGCTATCTCCGAATGAAAGCCCCTATTTAGGGCAGCTGGAGAGCGGGGGTGAGCGTGGAAGTGATGTAAACAGATATATATTTTTTTTCCCCCCCTGATGATGATGGTGATGTTTCCTCCACCGCAGCACAATGGTTCCCATTCATCGGCCCTTTTGCTGGGAATGCTGGCCTTGTTTTGATCTGTTGTGCCCACAGATTGTTTCCTGTCCAGCTTTGGTAAAACAGACAGAAAAGAGGCTTCGAGTTGACAGGCAGACTTTGACTATGGCTTGGAAAATATTATTTCATGGGACAGCCTGTGCCTCCCACGCTGTGTCTCTCAGGCTGGAAAAAAAAAAAAAAATAGGCTTGATTAATGTACGGAGATTGAAACCAGGCAAAAATTTTATACTGTGTTTTCTTTGAATGAATGGAAATCATTGTGGTCTGAGAGACAGCAGAAGACACACTGGGTTTTTCTCTTGTTCGCACACATGCAATCTCCGTCTCTCGCTTATGAATAGATCCACAGTGGAGCTAATAAAAGCGGTTGCTCGGGTAGGATCAAAATGTGGGGTCGAATCCTGACCTCTTTATCAGATCAAGGCTGTGCACAGAAACACCGAATGCAAAAAAAAAAACCCAACCACCTCTTGATGGTAGGGGAGGTGGGGCTGGCCGGGGATTTCCACGTTTCCCTGGCATCCCAGGCAAATTCTGCTCCTGCAGCCAGGCTGCTCCTGCCTGGGGCGCAGGGCAAAGCCCGGTTACAAAACAAAACTGTTGGAAGATGCTTATTAAGCACCTTTTAATTAGCCTCTCCCGAAGGTAGATGTTTATTACTAAGTGAGGGTTAACGAGCTGGGTAGGTTTCTCGAGGGCTTTTCTTTTGTGAACGGTGGAGATGGTACCAAGGTGCATTTTCACCATGGTTGGTGCTCTGGAGAAGAAAGTGGCCTGGAAGGGTTTGGTGAGCCACAAAACAGGACTGTGGCTCCTTTCTCATCATGGCTAATGAACCTCATCAGCAAAGGCTGAAGGGATGGAGAGGAGAGGAGGCTCCTGCCGGCGGCGACGGCATCTTCCCAACAGAAGTCTCAGGTGCGGATGTCCCGGCCCCCATGTGCAAACGTGCAGGTTGGCTTTAAGAGAAGAAATGCACGATTTAGGCAGAAGAGTAGGTCTTGGTGCTGGGTGAAATGAGGTTGCCTGGATGTTTGGAAAGCGCTCTCCTCCATCGCTTGCCGGGAGAGCCGGGGCTACGGTTTGGCTGCGATGGGAGATGCCCCATCAGCAGCAGAGCCGATGCACGAGCGCTCCTCCTGCCAAAGCCTTGTGATCCTCTCTTTGCCCATCAGAAAACAGTGTTTTATCGTAAACAGGTATTACAGCTCTTCTTGGCCATTGGGAAAAGGAAGCGGGTGCCCGGGGAGCAAGGTGAGGTGGGCTCAAACCGCTTCCCCCCTCCCCGGGGATGTTTGCAGGGCTGTGCAGTATCAGGCAGCGCCTCTGCCCACGCTTCCCCCTCCCAAGGCCTTTCCCAGCATCTCCGTCATCTTGGATGGAGTTCCCTGGTCCCTGTTTGAAGCCTCAGCAGATGCCGCAGGACTGCTTGGACGCGCTCGGTTTGCGGTGTAGGTGAGATCTCACGAAGCAGCCCCTGGTGCAAGGCCGAACGGAGGATGGCCGTGACCCGCGGAGCGGCGTAGCCTCCCTTCCCGCTCCTTATCCTGGATAAACAAACTTCCACCACCGACAGACAGAAGCCAGACTGACCACGATGTCTTGGCTTCATCCCGTATCCAAGAAAAATCAGCATGACACACAACAGCGCGTCCAGCCTCTCCCGGAGCAGCTCCGGAACTACTGACAGCTCCCGTCATCTTGCACGGCCAGGTCTGCGGGACGGGCAAAAAAAAAAAGCGGTGGGAAAGCTGTGTGGCCTGCGGTGTTTTTATTGAGCTGCCTTCAAAGCTACCAGATGTTTTCCGCACCAGGAAAACATTTGTTCTCCTGCAGTGCCTGGATGGTCTATGGTCCTGCAGACGGACCTGCTTCCCCTTCTGGTGCAATGCTGGGGGGTTAAATTGGGGTCTTATGGTGCTTTGCCGCTCAGTCCCTGATGCGGAGAGGTGCGGGCAGGGAGCAGAGACCTCGTTTTCCAATCCTGGGATCGGGAGCAGAATGCAAACGTTTTTCTGGTCCTCAAAAAATGCGGTAGCTCGGTTCGGTCACAGCAATCCAGGTCGCTGGAGACTGGGGTCAGGGTGAATTTAAATTTGTGGGGGAGACTTTGCTGATGCAAACCAGGTCTCTGGACCCCAGCAAGGACCCTCACCTACCTGCAGCGCTGCAGGTCCCACGGGTGATGGACGGGCGGTGGGAAGGTGCTTGTGTCCCACCGTGGAGCAGACACGGGGGGAGCCGCGCCGAGCCCCCCTGGCAAAGGGACCCCATTTTGGATCCGCAGCTGCGGTCAGGCAGGGCTCCAGCCGGGAGAGCGGCTCCTCGGTAGTTCTTGGCAGCAAACCACGTCTTGAGAGGTTTACCTTGGCCTCGTGATGCTGGTCCTGCCTCCTGCCAGGCTGGGGAGGTCGGGGTGCGTCCGTTCCCCCCATCCCTGTGCACCGGCGCGGGGTTAGGGCTCAGCTCCGCGGCCAGGGAGCAGCAGGCAGCTGCCCTTTTTGGAAGATGGGTTTTTTTTTGGTTCTTTGAGTCTTGCAAACCGGCGCTTGGCTGGCCGGGGGTGGTTTTCCATTGCACGGCTGTGTTTAGGGGCAGCTGCTCTTTCCGAGGCCGCCGGCTGTCAGAGGTCGTGCTTGGCTGGCGATGCTGCCGGGGAGCACGTGGAGATGCTGAGGAGGGAATCGCGGAGCGGAGCTGTGCACCGGGTGCTGCGTCCCATAGAGGTGCCGGGCAGGGGGAGAGGGAGATGGGGAGCATCTCTCAAAAGCAGCCAAGCTGCGGAAGGTAGAGAGCTGCTAGAGAAAACGGGCGCTTTGTGCTTTCCTGAAATTCAGAAACCAGAATTCGAGGCACTCGAAGGCAGTGCCTCAGCCGGGAAAACCTGCCCGAAGCGGTGCAGCCCGTGGCGGAGCCAGGCTGAGCAGAATCCCTTGGGCTCTGTGGCTTGTGTCAGCGTGTCAGAGGCTCCTTCGCCGCATTAGTGCCAGCAGGTTTGGTGACAACGCTCGTTCTTCTTCCCTTGCCTGTCCCTTCTCCAAAACGGGCTGGTCGAAAGCCCCTGGCAGCCCAGCCTCCGTTGGGCCCCAGCTCCTGGGGCTGGATGGGTGCTGCAGCCTTTATTCATCGCCTTGGGTTGGAGGAGGAGAAGACCTCCCAAGTCAGCAGGGAGGTCTCCAAAGCCTGGCTGGGAGCCGGGCTGCTGGCTGCGAATCCCTCGCTGGCTGTTGGCGTTTACATCACCGTTTGTATAAATAGTCTCCCCTTCTCTTCTCTCTCACTTCTTCCTTCTCCCTTACTCAAGTGTCTAGACCGAGGAGGGTTTTTGGTTGATTTGTAATACTTATGAGACACAGCTGGCCTCCCAAACAACATCTGGCTCCGTGGAAAGTCTGTGTAACGGTTGCTTTCTTCTCTTTCTGTGGTGGTCACTGTGTCTGCAGATACAGCGTGAAGGACAGGGGATGCCCGGAGCAGCTCCCATGTGAAGCTCTTTGACTTCTCAGCTCCCTGGGAGAGGGCTTCGTGGGGAGCTGCCCAGCCCTTTCCCCAGGTGTGCTGGTGGCCAACTGGATGGTTTCTGGCCAAGCTACGGCTGGGCGCTGCAATGGCCAAGCAGCCCACGGTGGCCTCGCAAGAGGAGAAGGCTTCAGCTCTGCGTTTGCAAGAACCCACGAGCAGCAGCTGCTGAACGCGTTGTAATTCTTCCCCGGGGGCACGGCTCACCCTGCACCCCGTGTTGGAGGTGAGGCACTCGTGGTTTTCAATGCAACCATGTTGGGTGTCTGCATCATCGTCTGACGTTTTGCAGGAGAGCGGCTGGGGAGGCTGCCCAGAGCCCAGGGGGACCACGGAGGGGTCCCGGGGCTGGCTCTCTGTGGTGGTCCAGGCTGTGCGCGATGCTCCGGCCAGGGGATGGATCCCATGCAGTCACAGCGGGTGCTGTAGAGGATGGGTTGGTCAGGAGGTGAGCTGGGGCTGGCAGGGCCAAGCTGTGCGAGCGCCTGCCCTTGAACCTGGTCCCCGAAGCATCGGGCGCCGCTCCCTCCCCAGCCCCAAAAGCCAAAACCTGGCAATCACGTGTCCTCCGGGACCTTATTGCAAAGGTCTCTCCTGCCCCAGCTTTGATCTGCAAAGTGCACCCGTGCAGTTCCTGTTCACCTTAAAATAAAAGAAAGAGGGCAAAGAAAAAAAGCAGAGAAAGAAAAAGCCGTTATCCGTGTTTATCTTATCAAGATCATGCCAAACAAGGCTCACTTTGATCACCAGGTCCAGTCTTTGCAGCCCCAGCGGCCTGTTCCTCTCTTTAGCAACCCGGTTTAAAAATAAACCCTCCGAGGAGGGGAAGCAATTTGAATGCAGACATTGGTACCGTACCCGATGCGATAATAGGGCTGTTATAGCTACAGCTGTCCGTAAATTGTTTAGTTCCAGGTTTTCAGGCTGCATAAAGGAGCCGCTCTGGTGCTTTCGCACTCTCCCCCGGCACGTTTTAGCAGTGATGCTGCAGGAGAGGGAAGAGGAGAAACTGGTTTGGTGCTTTTAATTTTGCTCTTAGCCAATGATCCCCGTGGGGATGCGGACGCAGACGCGTGGACGTGCCCGTGAGCCCCTCCGTGCCACCCTGCCACGGCAGCGAGCTCTGCTCGTGCGGCTGGGGAGCTGCCCACGGTGGGGTGGGAGCGAGCGGGGCGCTGAGCTCCATCGCGATGCTACGGCAGGCGGCTGCGAGAGGATGAGCGGAATACGTACGTGTATTTATCTATACGTAGAGCTGGGCTTTGAGTCCTTTTGGGTTCTTTTCTCCCCCCAGCAGGGAAGAAGAACAGCGTCTTTATTAACTACGCTCATCCTTCTTCCCTTGCCTTGCTCGAGGCTTTTGTTTTCGGTAAGCGATGGGGGCCGTGCGTGCCGGTGGCTGCCTGGCTCTGGAGGACAAGGCAAAAAAAGCCCTGAAAAATCCCCCCCTAAACCATTCCCCCTGCCCCAGCATGTTATTTGCACTGAGATTTCCAGGGCATGCAAAAGAATTTTCTGCGTGAAACGTGCTTATGGCTTGAAGATTTGTACGAAGGGGGAGAGGGTTGGCGGTTTCGCATGACGCTATAAAGGGTAATTGGCAGGTATTATTGGGAATTTTTATAGGTGGGCCGTGATCCCAGCCCTGCTTTTAGACCACCCAGCTTCTGCGTGTGTTTAATTTTTTATAAAATATTTTAATAACCTTTATAAGGCTCTGTATCTCCCTCCAGCTCTAGCCCTACCCGAGATCAATGCAGCCACATCCTTAAAGCCTGCTTTACTTATGGGCGTGCCTATAGGAATATGTAAAAATTTACATTTTCTGCAGCCCGACGCTGTTTAAAATAGAGTTAACGAGGTCTCACATGAGGGTTGTCTTCAGGTGTTCAAAAATAGGTGCTTCTGACTTGTAGGGTCTTAATGAAACCTCCTGGTGATGGTTGGGGTGGAAGGTGCTGCCTGCGGCTCCTTGGTGGCTGCCAGGGAAGGGCGATCTTGGGTTCTGCTCGAACGCGGAGAAATTTCTGTCCAAGCCATCACCTTCGGGAGCCGGCTCTGACGAGGTGCGAGCTCTCGACGTCTCCGCAAACTCTTGTTTTTATGGTCGTTGCCGTTCTGCTTGTAACAGTTTGGTGGGATTTACAGGGTGCTGGGTGTCTGCAGGGCTCGGGGTGGCCCCTAACGATGCAGAGCTTTTTTCTGAACACAATTCTGAGGAAGGAAAGATGGTGTGAATGCAGCAACGGTGGGGGGTCCTGCGGCTCTGCACGCTGCTTTTCAATGCTGCCTTCATATCGTTATCTTATGAACGGGGAAACTGAGGCAGAGGGCGGGTGCCTGTCGCAGGGGCTGAGCCTCTCCCGGAGCTCACCCACCCGTCCGCAGCCAGAGCATCGTCCTGCCTCGGCCGGGTCCCCTCCTCCCCGCCTGGCTGGGCAGAGCTGGGGACCAGCCCGCTGGCTGCCGGGAGCCAATTTGTGCCGGGGGTAATGTCACCGGCGTCAGACCCGGGAATAGTTGGGTCTTGTGCTGGTCCCTTTCCTTGGGCACGAATTTAACTCCAGTAAATACGATGGGGAAGCGATGCTGGGAATGGGAAGCGATGCTGGGCATGGGAATTGATGTTTTCATCCATTTACAAGTACCCGTTAACTTTTTAGCTAGGTAGACCAGAACCGTGCACGTGGAAATCTGTCTGCACGATGGATTCTGCTTTGCATTACGCGCTGTGAGAGCGAGCCGCAGGACAAGGGCAATCGCTCCCGGCTTGCGTCTCCCGCAAAGGTGGTTTTGCAGGGAGCGAGGCCAGGGCTCGGTCACGTCTCCTGCTTGTTTCGCAGATACCAGCCTTGGAGAGCCGGAGCCAGCCGAGGCTCGGCCGACGCTGGCTGGATCCTGTGCTCGCAGGTCGCGTTCGCGCTCTTATCTGGCAGCAGGAGAAAGCACCCAGCCTCCCCGAGCTTTTCCCGCTGCGCAGCCGAGGTCAAAACATGGCGAGAGCCGGAACGCGCAGAGCCGATGAAACGTGTCTTTGTGCTTCCCGGATCGGGGGAGATGTGAACTTTTACCCTGTGCGTGAGTCTGACTCATAAATCAGTTACATAAATAACCGGGCAGATAAGAATAAAGATTTTAAAACCCTGGAGGAATGAATAGCCCCTGGACAATGGGACCCCTCCGTGCGATCCGGCGGTGGATACGCGCCTGCCGTAGCTGAACAATGCCACACACAGCCGCGGTTTCTATCGCTTATCGCCCTCCCCGGCCGACATCGAGGTTTTGAACTTGCTCTTGCCGGCAGCCGCTTGTGTCCAGGCACAGCTGGAGGGGGGTGTCCGGACTCGTGTCCTTGTGGCTGAGCCCCCCCCCGGTTTCACTGGGATGGGGAGGAGATGCCCCAGCCCCGCGGGGCACCGGAGCCCACGCTGGCAGCACCTGGTACCCGAGTGATGGCCCTCGCTTGCGCCGTGTATCTTGTGCGATGTTCTTGCACCTCTGGCCAGCTGCATCCGAGGGCTTGCCCACCTTCGTGTGCTAGTCCCCAGTTTCCGCGGCCAATTAAGCTCTAATGATAATGACTTGGTTGGTCATGCGGGAAGGATTTGGGGGGTCGGTCCTCTCGGGGGAGTGCAGGAGGATGCAGTGACCGTGAGATGCAGGGGGAGCCGGCGGTTGAAGTGGGATTTGGGAGCAGAGGTAGGATAGAGCCTGAGTGCTCGTGCGGGTCCAGCAGACACGTGTGCCGCGGGCAGAACGCAGAGCACACCGGCACGCAGCAGGCTGGGGGAACGGAAAGAAAAAAAAAAATAGTCCTGCGTGTTTTAGTTAATTGATGTAACCTGAAGATGGAACCAGCTCAGGCACGTGAATGTGTTCGGGTGCTTCATGCACAGACCCATCCCCATCCCCATCGCCTTGGTGCGCAGGATGCGGCCGGCTGGGTGGCACGGGGGCTTCCCCGTCCTGCCCCCCCAACCCTGCCTGAGCTGAGGTTTGCCGGAGAGGGGAGGTGGGTGGCAGCCCCGTCCCAGGTTGGCCTGGCACCGGTGGGGATTTGTCTCGGGAAAGCTGGAGAATTTCTTGCTCTTCAGCTAAAGTTCACGTCCCGGCTGCCGCAGTCAGAGGAGAGAGCAGGTTTTATGACTTTGAACTTAGCTTACGCGCCTTTGGGATAAATTAAGGGTAAAATTTCCTAAAATTGTAAATGTTTACTGCGTGCGGATCCAGAGCGGTGTGTATTTAAGGCTGGCGGAGGGCCAGGCAAGCAGATGTGACACAGAGCAGGCGGCACGCTGCTTCAGAGCCCAGCGATGGAGTGGGAAGAGGGAGGGAAGGGGTAGGAAGGGGTATGGAAGTGGCTACCGAGGAGCAGCGCCGAAAGGGCCAGGCACCGGGCGAGCAGGCGTTGTTCCCATTGGGATGTCCCTACCACGCATGGCTCCAGCAGAGACCCGACGTGAGCTTCTCTGTTCCCGGGAGCGGGCTGGCTTGTGCGCAGGCTTCGTAGCCACTCAAAACCGTGCCCCTTCTGTCTTGTGCTTCTGCGGTTCTCCTTGGCGATGGGTGTCCGTGCGACCGTCCAGCCCCTTCCTGCCTCCTGATCTCTGCGGCTCTTCCCCTGGTTTGTGCCCCAAATTCTTTCCTGCCGCTTCTCCTCTTCCCTTTGCTTCCTTTCAGAGGTACTGGCTGTCTTTGGTGCCGTTTGGAAAGCACCTTGCTCGTGGCACAGTTTGGGTGGAGGCTCTGCTGTCGGCTTCCAAACGAAAACAGGGTGCCTGTTTTTTTCAGATTACATTCAGGTAATAGTTTCTAATCTGTCCGTATGTCTGCGTAACTGGGAAATCGTGCAGCGGCTACCAGCCTGGTTGTTTCTTTGCCAGCAGGGAGGAGACCTGAGGGCTTTCAGGCTCAAGGCATCGTGCGATGGGCAGCACACTGCATCCCCTGCCCGGGGTGGGGGCACACGCTGCATCCCCTGCCCACACGCTGCATCCCCTGTGTGGGATGGGGGCACACGCTGCATCCCCTGTGTGGGATGGGGGCACATGCTGCATCCCCTGCCCACACGCTGCATCCCCTGTGTGGGATGGGGGCACACGCTGCATCCCCTGCCCACACGCTGCATCCCCTGCCCGGGATGGGGGCACGCGCTGCATCCCCTGCATGGGGTAGGTTTCCACGTCGCTCCCTGCATTTCTGTGTTCCCGTGGGTAATGAGGCTGGTGGCTGTGCTCAAGAGGAGGAGGCATAGTAGGTTTGTAGCCACTTTTTTTTTTTTAATGGTTTTGAGCATTTGAGATGAAAGATACTGTATCATCGAAGGACAAATCTGCGGGAGTAACATCCTCCCACCCGCTTTTGCAGATTTGGCCTTTAAAATGCCAAGCACCCGAAGCAACGGAGTCACCAGGAGCCCCGTGTGCCCGTGATGGCTCAGGCTGCTACTCAGGGTGGGAGCGCGGTCCGGTGGGCACTGGGGCTGCCGGCGGGGACCGCTGCCACCCCTCTCCCCCCCCGCAGCTCTCCGGCCGCCTCCTCGCGTGAGAGCCTCCCGTAACGCCGGGCAGAGCGTGCCGGCAGCTGTGTTTAACAGGTAGGACAGGTATGGGGAAACGCTCCGGGCCCTGCGCTCGCCGCGGAGCTCCTTCCCACCTGCGAGCCCTGATCAAACACCTCGACGGGCGGCCCGAGTGGGAGCCATGATGTAATCTTGGGAACCCAAAACAATCGGCCCTTTCATGGCAAGACGATAACAATCAAAACAGTATGTAAGGGCCTGCCATGCAAGAATACACATGCACATTATACACTGGAGGGAATTGAAAGCCGTAGTGAAAAGGGGCTTGTTAAGAATATGTAGCCTGCTTTCATAATCAGTTTGTAAAAGAATAGGCCCTTGAAAACAAGGGTTTAGGCTTATAGAAGGCTTTCTGTGCCTTGACCTTGCAAATATGCAGAGATGCCAACTTTTTTTGAAAGTGAACTTGGAGTCTCCCAGCGTGGTGCCACAGCAGTTGGCAGGCGAGCTGGGGGTAGGAGGTCCAGCCCTGGTACGTTCCCGGGGGCCACGGAGTCTTTCCCTCTCGCCACGAGGAGCTGGTCCTCGGTGGAGCTCCACCAGGATGCCCCGGGTTTACCTTTTCTTCCTTAAAACTGCAGCACTGGGCTGTGCTGCAGAAGAGGGTCAGCCAACGCAAGGGCAGAGCCGTCCCAGCATCGCTGGCTCTCCGCCGAGCTCCCGTGCAGGTGGCACGTGTCCTAGCGGCGTTTCTGTTCCCAGATTGAGAAGGTTTATGGAGGACATCGCTGTCATCACCCCCATGCTACAGATGGGGAAGCCGAGGCAGAGAGCTGGGAAAGGTAACATGTCCAATGCATGTTGGCTCCTCGATCCTTGATGCTTCCTAGGACACCTGAGTCCGTTGTGCCCAAACGGAGGGGACACCCAAGTGATTTCCCACGTTGGCACTGGTGGCAGAGCCGCTAACGGGGCACACGTGTCCCCAGGCAGAGTCGGGTGCGGTTTCCCCTGGGCTGCTCTTTCTTTAGACCAATGCACGTTTGTAGGTTCGGGATGAGCCACCCGTTATCCTCCTTGCCTACAAAATGTCTTTTAGCTGGACACTGGTGACCCGTCAGACCAGATAGGATCTGCTTCTAACACCTCTCTATTGGTTATTCCCCACCTTCCTCGCTTTAGAGACCCTAACGTCTCTAAACATCTCATTCTGATGATTGTCCCTCTGGCTACGTTGGCTCATCTCCCCGGCGTCGTCTCCTCTGCGTCCCGTAGCTCGCCGTGGGCGCCCAGAGCTTCGGCTCCGCTGGGCCAGGCTGCTCCAAGTCTGCCTTTGTGCATCTGTTTTACAATGTGTTTCTTTGCAGTCGGGGGAAGCCTTCCAAGAATCCCCACCTATTTCCGTAATAAGGACGCCTTTGTTTTCCTCGTACACAATGCAGCTTTGATTCAGTTGCTTTCTCACCAACCGTGTTGCCCTCAGCTCGACACGGGAGCTACGGAGAAGGTGTGAGGTGTGCACGGCTCGGTGGTGAAGGGGGAGAGGAATGTCCCATGGGATGGTTTTATGTCACATTTGGGACATCGGAGGTAAATCTGCTTTGCCTTAGCACCCGGACATCTCCCGAGATGCTGCGCTGGGCAAACAGAGGTGGTCCCCGAGCAGCGAGTAGAGGTACCCTTCGTGCCGTGAACCAAGGCAAAGCAAAATAAGAAGCCTTATGCGTTCCTGGCCTCCACGTTGTCGTGAAGTTATCCTCATCCTGATAAGAGCAGTGTTCTTGGGAAAGGCTCAAAAGGCCCCAAAGTCCAAGAAAAGTGTCCAGGCAGAGCTGCGGTGGGAGGAACCGTTGAAGGAGCTACGTGGTCTGGGTGAGCAGAAGACCTTTGCGGAGACATGGAGGGACTGGGGGCCAGGAGGTGACATGGGGACCTTCCCAGCCTGACGCTGAGCCCAGCAGGTCCTTTCTGCCCCGCGGATGTCCCAAGGCAGGAGTGAGAAACCCAGGCGCTGGGTCTCTGGTGGCCTTTGCCTCTTGCCCTGCCGCACGCTGGAGCTCTGTGTGCCTGCGCCCAACGCCTGCCCTGACTGCCGGCACCGCGCGGTGGGACGCCGACACCTGCGTTTCTTGGGAAAACAGGTTAAAATCTTGACCCGGGAGGGGGCACACGTTGCTGCCTCCCTGCTGAGGGCTGGGGGCATTGGGTGGCCTGACCCCAAGAGGGTCCCTGTTGGTGTCGGAGCACGCCGTGACCCATTGCACACCGTGACCCATTGCACACCGTGGCACATTGCTTGCCGTAGCGTGTGCGTGCTGTGGCACGTGGCACATTGCTCGCTGCAGCCCATTGCTTGCCGTGCTTGCCGAGCCGGCTGCAGCCCCGTCCCTGGCACGTGCCAGCCCCACTGGGCATCCAGCGCTGCCGTGGAGGTGGCCCAAGCTGTAGGGCTGGGGCCAGTTCTTGGTTCGGGGACCCCTGATGGGTTTTGCACGTGGGAGAGAGGGGAGGAGGAGAGCAGGAGCAAACCCACCCGCCTGGGCTTCTCCTGCTGGATCTTTCCCCAGGTTGAAATCCCTTTCCTCCTGCCCCTTGGGGCTTTCTGTGCCCCGGGGCTGCTGCAGGGCAAGGGGTCGGCACGGGGTTCCCTCCTCCTGGCGGGACGGGGGGCGAGGGGGGCTCGCCGCCCCCATCCCGTACAGACCCCTCCATTCACACCTCCCTCTCCCACCCCATTAATTTGTTGTGGTCGGGGCCAGTAATAGCTGCTTTGTGCGAAGGCGAGGGAAGGAGGAAAAAAAAAAAAAACCCAGCGCACAGACAGCGGCTCCAGTGTTTTCTAAAAGGGATGTTTTTTCCCCCTCCGTTCTCTCTCTCTTTCCCTTGAATAATGTTTTTGATTGTAATAGCCTGTCCCGGTTAGGGAAACCCACAGCCTCTCCCCCTTCCCCTCCCCTCTTCTGTAAACCCTGGTAGAAGTTTAAACAACCCGGAGAGGTTTTTTCTCACCAGTCTTATTTTACTAATAGGAAACAAGTGTTTAAAGCAGCAAAGGGAGCTTTCAGCTGCTGGCAAAGGGATAAGTGACCTTGCAGAGAGGCGCTGGGGTCCCGCTCGGAGCCGTGGGCTGGGGCAGGTCGCAGCCCGGTACCTCGCTGCTGGAGCTTTGAGCCCCCCGGGACGGTCGTGCTCTCGGTGGCCCCCCCAGGGACGGGCCACGGCCAGCTCCACCGACACACACCAGCGGAGCCACGCCGGGAGAAATGCTCCAGCCGTGGGACAAGTTATCGTTCGCTCTTGTGGAGCTGCTCAGCCTAAGGAGCCCACGCCATAAAAAACGAGCCCACGCCATAAAAAATGAGCCCACGCCATAAAAAACGAGCCCCGTTTGCTTCGATGCTTGCAACATTTTTGTTCTTTGAGTGAAGGAGAAAACTCCAGATCCCAATTCCCTGGTTTTCACCAAAAATCCAAAACTCTGCTGAGTTGGAAGGGACCCTGGAGCAGAGGGGAAGGACCATTCCCAAGGCTGGAGTAAATCCCGGCTGAGGATGGGTGATGGTGTGGGTGGGGGGTGCTGGGAGCAGCCTCTGCTCCATGAGGTGCTGGTGCACGGAGCTGGGGTGCAGCTGCCTCCCGCAGTGGAGGAGGCAGTGGGGGACAAACCCCCCGGTTCCAAATCCAGCTTTCGTGACTGCCAGCCGTTCGCAGAGCTATTTCCATTTCGGATAAGCTCCGGACGATGTGACGGTCCCACCGTGGGGCTGCTGCGGGGGAGAGGCTTGGGCAGGGGCGCAGCGGGCGGGCGCAGGGTGCTCTGAAGGTGGGTGCTGGAATAGGTATCGGGTCTCAGTATGGAAGGGGAGAGGGCAAGCGAGGAGAAACCTCACCTAATTCTCTGCCCTTGAACATCCCTTCAAACCTCTCCTGCCTGCCCTTCAGAGCCGTGTTTTCTGCCACTGGGGACGCGGGGCTTTCCTTGGAGCGGTTCAAGTTCACCGTGTCTGCCTGCCTGACCCCCTTCATCGGGCTTTTTATCTCTCGTGCCTGGAGGAACCGTCCTCACGGCAGCCTCCCTCCTGCGCTGCTTCACCGATGGGCAGACCAGCTCTCTCCTCCAGCTGGCTTTGGCTCTTGAAGTCCAAGTGCCGCCTTTCCATAGGATGCAAGAGGGCGGAAAAAGAGAAAGAAACTGAAATCCTGTGGCTAAAATACACTTAAATATGCTACTTCTCTTCTGACGAGCCTCACGGCTGTACCGCTCGTGCAGGGGTGGTTATGGTCATGGTTAAGGACAGAGCCGGTGCGAGCTGGGGCAGGTTACGGGAGAGGGACCGGCCACCCCCAGGGGCTACATCGAGGCCCCTCTGGCAAAGCCCCCCTGGGAGGGGCGGACCCCGACCCTCTGGGGGACCCCCAAACACGGGGGCCCAGGGGTGCTGCGGCTCCCGGGAAGCCTCGGGTTGGAAACGCCTCGTGGGGCCTCCCTGGACAGGTCTCTTCTCCTCCATCTGGTCTCTGTCGCTGCCACGGCTGGTGCTGGAGGTGGTTAAATGCTGTGGAGCTCTTTGAAGATGAAGTTTGCTGTGCTCACGTTAAATATTAGCATGGCTAGCCCCAGGGCTAGCTGCGCTTCCATTCTAAAGGCGTAGCTTTAATAATGTCTTTTTTTTTCCCCCCCAGCTCCCAGCAGCCGACCCCAGGCTGTGCTTTCCACCTTACACACACATACCTGTATATATTTGTGCTTTTTTGTCTGGATAGGAACTTAGCAATCGGGATTGGGATCCAGAATTTCCCGGAGGGCCTGGCTGTCAGCCTGCCTTTGCGCGGCGCTGGATTTTCAACGTGGAAAGCGTTCTGGTAAGCCGAGCTTCTCCTCGCCCGTGGAAGCGAGACCTCTGACGAGCAGGTGCCTATTGCTTCCCTCCCGGTCTCCGATTCTCCCAGCCGAGAGCCGCTGCTGGTTTCCAGCTTTGAGGAAGGGTGGTGAGCGCTGCCCTGCTCCCTCTGCAGCACCCAAGCTCAGGTCCGAGCCCCCGGCTCCCGGGGGATGCATCCATCGGTGATCCCAGCGGTCACCCCATCCCTGCTTCAGCTGCCTGCCGAGCTCCCAGATTCTGCACTAACAAATTTTTTTCTTTTAATTTGGTTCATTTTTTTCTCTCGCTTCACTCTGGGCTGGATTTCAAACCCACTTTTTATTTTTTCTTTTCCCTGAGGTGAAAAAGCCAAGGGCACGAACCCTGCGAGCGCGGGGCTGCGTTCCTGCCCGTGCACGTGTCCTCGGCCGGGTGATGGATGGGAGGGCAGGGGGGCGGCTTGGAAACTGCTCCTGCCAAAGCTTTGTTTTCTTTTCCTCCCACCCACCTCCAATTCAGTAAGCGCAGCCGGTGCTGGGACTTGCACCGGGATTGCTGCTGCCGGGAAGGGAGTTCCCATGGTCCGGAGAGTTAAAACAGTCCTGGAGGTAAAGAAAATGAGGGGAAAGAGCACAATTTCATCCTGGTTGAGGCTATGGCCAGATTTCTTCTTTGGGATTGAGCTGTGCTGGATGGAACTGTCCTCTCCGACCCATCCCTGCCCGCGAGCTGGATCCCCAAATCCCACAGAGCTCTTGGGGGAAGGAGTCGGATCGTGCCTTAATTCCTTCCTGGAAAAATCAGCTAGGTTAGGTCAAATCACCTTCATTGTTTAACATCATCCAGGTGACTTGGCTTGGTGTGGCCGGGGGGCCGGCCTCCTCCCGGGCACGGTGGCATTAGGGAGCACCGTGGCGATGGGGAGCTGCAGAGCCCCGGCAGCCCCGCGGGAGGGCTGTGCCACCCCTCGCGCTGGGTCCCCGGTGGCTTTTAGTCTCGGTCTTTTGCAGGTACGGGCAGCTGAGCGGCATGGTGGAGCCCTTGGCCGGCGTCTTCGGTGCCTTCGCCGTGGTGGTGGCGGAGCCTCTCCTCCCCTACGCCTTGGGCTTTGCCGCCGGAGCAATGGTCTACGTGGTGATGGATGATATCATCCCCGAGGCACAGACCAGGTGAGACCCCCTCGGTGACCACCACTAAGGGCAGATAGACATGGGGGGACGTGCAGAGGACTCTGGAAGACCCCTTCCCTTGCCGGGATGAGATACAAAGCAGCACTTCCCTCATCCGAAAAGTCGGTCCCGGCTCCCAGGAGCTCACGCCCTCCCCTTTTCTCCCTGCAGTGGCAACGGGAAGCTGGCGTCCTGGACCTCGATATTAGGATTTGTGGTGATGATGTCCCTGGACGTTGGGCTCGGGTAGGGCAGCGCGGCCGCTCCCCAGGAGAAGACTTCAGAGCAAATTGTGCGGCGGCGTTTGGAACTGGACACGCGTTATCCTCTAGACTTTTTTTTGTATATATATTTTTTCTGGATCCGGTTTGGTGTTGATTTCCTATAATTTTATATCTCTTCCTCCCCTCCAACGTCATGTCGATGGTTTTCAAAGCACAAATACGTGTGGTTCCTCGCAGGTCCTGGTTTCCTTTCACCACCAGGTTTTCTTTTCCTCTCGGGAGGGTCGTTGGACGACGCGTCAGCCGGGCTGCGGGTCACCCTCTCCTTTCCCTTCCGCGCTGGGCTGGTTTCTCTGGGTCAGGTCGCTCTGGGTTTTGATCATCTTTGTCCTGTAGAAGATTAGAAATTCACCGTCGTGTGTTTAAGCTGGTCTGTGGTTAAGTACCGAGGTGTTTGAATGGAGTCAACTCCTTACGGAGACTCGATTTCCACACTGGTTTTGAAAGGCGGGCGGAAGGCGTCAGGGCTGCGCTAACGCGTACAGCGCCCGGCGGGATCGCAGGTCTCGTGGATCCTGCTGCTCCCTGGGGTGTTCATTTTGATGGATGCAAATAGTCCAGGCAAATAAAAAAGTCATTTTTTCCTGAATTTGTCTCCTAAGTGGGATGTTGCTCCAACGCATTGCGTCCCATACCCTGAGGTTTTCTCTGAGGAAAAAAAAACAAAACAGGAAAGAAGAATTTTTGTGTTTTCTAGCACGTACTCTTTGCAAAGGCGAGGTGTGGGCACCCACGGCACCGATGGTGACTGGTGTACAGCACGATACGTTTCCACGCGGGCCCGGGACTGTGCCTGGCCTTGCCGAGCGGTCGCTGCTTTACGGCTGCTGGTCCCAGAGGTCCCCGAAGAGCCAGCGCGGGTTTTTCCCGGTGGTGGCCCTGGTCGCGCTTCGCCCCGCAGAAGAGCCCGGACCTGAGCATGCCGGGAGCTCTCATCTTCCTGAGCAGCATCAGGATGAAACCATTCATCAGGGTGAATTAATTATCCTACCTGAAGAGCCAGAAACACGCACTGTGCGTACCTGCCTCTGCTTTTCAAGCACCTCTCGTTGAACGGCCGTTCCTGAGCAGGCAGGATTAGTCCCTTCCAGGCGGAGGAGCGAGCCCTCCTTGTGCCCGGCGCACGCTCGAGCGAGGAGCAAAACGCCGAAGCTGGAAGGATGCTGCAAACCACACCTCCCTCTTCACGAGGGATGCTTCTGTCTTCGGAGAAAAGGGGTTCCTTAGGCCCTTCAGCAGGAATAACTGGATCGCCTGGCTGCTGCCTGCATCTCAGCCCCTCCGCAGCCTCGGGGGAGCGGGGCTGCGAGTGGGGGGGTCACGGACCATCTTTGGTCCTGCCAGAGAAGCTGCAGGAGGGGCACCCAAAGGGAACAGGCTTGAGTAAACTAAGCTAGAGCCATGCATTTTTGTTTGGTTCTTTTTTTTTTTTTTTTGGTTGGATTTCATTTGTACTTCGTTTGTGTGTCACTCTGGATGATACAAAACTACTGTTTGCCAATGGGTTTGACCTTTTAACTGTGATTGGTTTCAATAAATGGGAAATTCAGAGCTTGCACTGATTTATTTTAATGCCGTAAAGCCGTACCTTTGCTTCTCCTCCCTCTGTTCTCCAGATTTTCTCCAGCTTGACTGTTCCTGGCTTGCCAGAGGTCCTGCCTCTCATCAGGAAGGCAGCCTCTCCGGGGAAGGGAAAAAAGGGGGAAAAAAGCCAAAGAAAGGCAGCTTTGCAGTGCCTCATCCAGGCACCCGTGAGCGCGTTCCACTGTTCCCTGGGTTTGCTGGTGCTCCCCCCAGGTCCGACGCCTGACGCTGGGTCATGCCTTAGGACTCAGAAAAAAGCAACTGCAAGAAATCCTTGCGGGGGACAAAAGCAGCTCTGCCTGCACCGAGCTGGGGTGCGGGCACTGCGGTCGCACGCGGGGGTGCACAGCAGGACCAGCGCAGGGGTGAGGGTCGTTTGGGGCAGCCCGCAGCGCCGCAGTCCCGGGGTGCGGGGATGGGAAGGGGGGGACCTGACCTTCCCCGGGGTCTGCGGAGATGCGACGGATCTCTCCAGGCACAGGGGAAATTCGGGGTTATGGCTCTCAGCGGGAAAAGTGAGGGGTGTCAGCACCCGCTTTTTAAACCTGGCAGGTGAGAGCTGTAGGGAGAGGGAAGGGACCTGCCCGCGGCCGGGAACAGGAGCCCTTTGCCCCCGCGGCTGGTGCCTCCTTCCCAGTGCCACCAGTGGAAAGGCTGGGCGATCTCCCACCGCTCTTCACCTCATTTCTAGACACACTAGAAGCGTTTGCAAAGCTTTTAGCCCTCTGTTTTCAGCCAAAACCCTTCGCCTGAAACTTAAAAACCTCAGGGGTGTCTGCGGGTCGGGATTTTTTTTCGCAGACTGTTGGTGATATTTTCTTACTTGATTTCTGGCGCATGGTGTAAGTTGGTACAAAAAACCCCCACGTTATACATTTAAAGGCAGCCTTGTAATCAGATTGCTGTGCGATAATATCACGTAAGGCATTTAATCCTGCTCAGATGTAGCCAGCCGAGATAATTACGTACATTGGGCCCGTAGGAAGCGAGCGGGGAGGGTGATGCAGAAAGCACGTCGGAAAATCCTTCTTTTCTGTTTGTACCCTGGAGGCGAATGAAATTATATATCTGTTCCTTGGTATGATTGAAAAGCTGGCCGGGGGCCAGGCCTGAAATTGCCTGTGGAAACAATAGGTGTCGATGAAAAGGTGGAGTTTGGGGCAAAGGCGATATAAACGCACAGCCAAGCCCTGCAAAATGGAGCCGGGCCCTGCTCGGCGGCCGGGAGGAGCCGGCTCTTGCTCAGAGACCCAGCTGGGGGGAGAAGAGGGACGTTGCCCCATGGCTGGGGCTGGGTTTTGGGAGACCGGCGTGGCTTGGCCCCAAGCCCTCGCTCGTGCATGCCAAGCGTGGCATCCATCCCGGCGTTACGCCCGTGTGCGTGCCGGGGTGCAGCCAGGGCTTTGCCGTCCCGGGGGGTCCGGCAGCGGTGCGGTCCCTCCCCATCACAGGCAGCGGCCGCTGAGCCCCCGTGGTAAAGCTGCGCCGGGGCTCTGCCTCTGCGACGCGGGGAGAAACCCCTGGCCCGCAGTGAGCGCGGGGTTCTGTCTTTCCATCCTTTGGACGGGGGGCAGGCAGCCTTCGGAGGGGCACAGCGGTGCCTGGACCGGGTCGAAACGGCCTTTGAGCCCCTTATAAGTGCAATATTAAATTGTAGCATCGACGCTGGTGATTTCTTTCCCCCCCTACTAATTTTTCAGTAGAGCCTTGCATCTAAAAAACTTTAGATTCTTGGGTTTTATCTTAAAACGGTAATGACTTTTCGCATTGGCTGGAGGAAAACTTAAACTGTGACTCCCCTCTATCCAAAACCCCAAAAGGTAAAGAGAAAGATCTGCTCCTAAACAGTGCTTTTGCGATGGGTTATACGCAACCCTGGTATAAATCTGTGGCCTACGTCCTGATGCTTCTGTGGCTGTTTTGGGTTTTTGCAGGCCCTGCTAATGATGGAGGGTGAGCTGAGCGGTGAGCTGAGAACTCCAAAATCCCCCAATTCTTCACAGCCCCGGGGGTGGCTGCGTTCGGCAGCGGGCGAAGCTCGGAGGCGGTTCGGTGCTGCGTGTGCAAGCACGCGTGCCCCGGGTGCGGAGCTGGTGCTCAGAGAGCGTCACCAAGCAAAGCTGCCGCGAAAAAGCCCGGCAATGCAGCGCCGGGTGTATATTGCTGCTTTTTTTGTGGTTTTTTTCTTTTTTCTTTCAGAGGCTGAACCACCGAGACGCTTTCCTGCAGGACGGCCGTGGGCACGGCACGCTACCGGGCAGTTAATGGCTGGCGAGAAGACGGTGGAGGAGTGCACGGGGAAACTCCTCTGCAACCAGGAGAGCTGCCCAGGACAAGCGTCAGGTCGTGCTTACGACGAAGTGGTGGCTGGAGAGGCTGCTGACAGCGCGGGTGCGCGGCTGTGCGTGTTTGCCAGGGGATTAGGGCTTGGAGAGGGGATTATTTGGGGCTACGGGCGTGTAATGCGAAGCGTTGGGCGTCTCCCTTCGGGGATGCGGCTGATCCATCCCGCCCGCAGCTGCGGTGCGAGGGAAGAGCACCGTCCGCTTCGCTCCGGGCAAATCCCACCTTACTCCGTGCCTCCATGTGATGCCAGGCAGCTCCCGGTGGGTGCTAGGGCGGCACGTGGCAGGCATGGAGGTTGGCACCATGGTACGACGCCTGCTCGGCTGCCGCTCTTCCCTCCCCGGCAGCTCCTTCTCCGTGCCCAGCTCGGCTCATTCCCGGCGGGGAGAATGCGGTGAAGGGCCGCGGTGACAGTTGTGCAACTGGGGCAGGGAAAGCACCCCTTTCCCCGCGCCGGCGTGACACGGCTCACGTCGCCCCGTGCATGGTGCCGTGAGTCAGGGAGCAGGAATGGGCGGGTGGGCCCCTCCGCGGGTGCTGGGCGCTCACCGGCCCGCGCCGGGGTGCTGGGGAAGGCGAAGGCGGCGGCGGCTGCGGTTTGCAGAGCTGGGCGGGGACAGAAAAACCCCAAGCGAGGGCTTTGCACGCAACCGAACAATAATCCCATTATTAGGGCCCATGCCGTCAAACAAAACACGGCACAAAACATTACTCGGGCTTGCAAGATGCGCGCCCAGGGTAGAGCGCAGCACCTGAGTCATTGCTTATAAAGGAATGGATTTCACCTCCCTCCCCTCCCCTTAGGAAAGAAACAATTCAAGCCTTCAAACAGAATGACTTCTATTCTTTGTACGCGGACTTTGTTGTACTTGGCAACGAGGCCGCAATTAAAATCGAGACGCTCGCTCTCGTGCGCACACACGCAGGCTGCCGGCTCGGAGCTCGAGAGCAAACGTTCGGCTCCTCTTCCTGCTCGCAGCTCGCTCGGGCGCCCCAAGCCCATCGCGCTGGCCCTGGCCGTGCCACGTTGCCTTGCTTCATCCCCAGCATGGACCCCCCAACCTCAGAAACGAGCCTGGTTCTGGGGGACTGGAGGGAGGAAGAGAAATTATGGCTCAGGGTACCCTTTTCCTAGGGCAGATGTTACGGGGGCGTTGAGTTTCTAGAGCAGATTTGATGCCAGGCTCTCTTTTTAGGTATATATGGGCACACTCTATACGTGTATTTAGTCTTGCGTGGCCAACCGGCCCTCGGAAAGCTTCGAGCTGGTGTCCGTGCTGGGTTGCTGGTTCTGTAGCTCATGGATGAGCTCCTGGTTGCCTTTCTCCTGGTTGCTTTACTTTAAAAACTTCACTTCAGCTGACCCACAGGAGGGTGGTGGCTGCGGAAGGGTTCCTCTCCGCCGTCTCGGAGGGACGCTCTCCACGCATGTGTTGTGCGAGGTGGGAAAGGGCGACACGAGGGTGAAATGCCACCGGTCCAGCAACGGCTCCGCTGCAGGTTCTTCAATCTGGAGGGTTGTTCCAAATGGGAAAAGAGGGAAAATGACACGCTGTGGGATCTGCACGTTGCACAGCTCGGGTCTTGGTACCTCTTCTCTTGTTTTCAGACTTTTACGGTGCGGAAGGCAGCTGTCTCTGCAAGAACGGGGAGAAAATATTCTCTAGGCTCTCAGTACGTCCTCGGTTGAGATTTCTGGGATGTGTTTCTATGCCTCATAATCCTACGAGGGGGGTCTCGAGAGCAGGAAACTGAGCCTGGAGGTTTATTTTCATATAATCTTACAAAATGCTGATGATAACTAAAAAGCTTTTGTGTCCAGAGCTGGTTTGCACGGGGGAATTGTTTAAATCGCTCTCTCTCGCTGTTGCCTTCTCGTGTTCTCACAGGAACGACAGCAGCGTTACAGACCCGACCCGGGCTCGCTCCCCACCTCATCTCGTACCATCCTTCTGCTGCGCCTGAAGCGGAAAAGCAAACCGCCGCTCCAAAGCCCGTATGAAAATAGGAGGGAAGAGAATGGCCTGGATCTGCTTTCCTTTTACTGCAAAATAATTTCCCTGCCATAAAATTGCCAGCGAGAGCCAAGGGAAGATTAGGTCATCGGGAAAAACGCTGGTTGGGAAACAATGGAGGGAGGTGCTGGTAACGGCCGGGTGCGGGACTCCCCGCCGCCCCGGGCTTCCCCCGGGGATCCCCACCTCCTCTGGGACCCCATCTCTGCCGGGACCCCCACCTCTGCCAGCCCCGAGCCCCAGCGCCGCTCCCCCGGCTCCGCGCAGAAGCATCGGTACTCCCAACCCTTTTTATTTCCATTTCTTTCCCAAGGTTGAAATGACAGCGAGGGCTGGAGCATCCCGGTTTCTCCCGACCTGGTGTTTCTCCCTGCTTCTTCCCAGCTCGGCTGGCAGCCGGGGCAGGCACGAGGTGGGACTTAGAGTGCGAAGCAGCATCTCACAACGTGCTTTGGTTTCCCCCTCCCTTTCCAAGCCATGATTTGTCCTGGAGCTGCTCTGCCTCCGTCCCCGCCGACTGGCTTGGCTCCGCCGGCGGATGAGCAAACCCTCCGGGTGGGCTTTGGAGGTCCTTTCCCCTGAATCCGGAGTCGCTGGCGTGTCCCTGGAGGTCAGAGACCCCCGGGAATTCGGGGGAGATGTCTGAAAACTTGTCTCGCTGCAGGTTTCACCAAAGCCCTCCAGTGCCCTCCGGTTCTGGGTGGTGGCTGCCTGCGCCAGGGAGAAAAACCTTTGGGAGACCAGGGAAACAAATCCAGACAACAAGGGGGCCCCGGGGCCTCACAAGTCATTAAACAAATTAAGTTGTTTAGAACAAGGAGGCCCAGGTGACTGGGTGTGAAAGCCCCCGAGGCCTCGGTAATTGCCGTGTAAAGGCAGCATTGGTGGGTGGAAAGGAGACAAAGAGACTTTGGGGGATTTTTCCGCCCACCCGGTTCCCCTGGCGCAGCCGGCAGCAGCTCCAGCCCGGTTTGGCTCCGTGGGACGCCTGGGGACTCGGCCACGCTGGCACCGGGAGCCTGGGCTGGGATGCCTGGGATGCTGCGGTCCAGCGAGGTGCGGTCCTGTCCCTGGCCTTAGGGATGGGGCAGAGGGGGAGACCCCCGGCCCCCCAGGTGCACTTCATTTCTTTAAATGGACCTTGGCTCCAAATCCCCCAGGTGTTTTGTTGCCTCTGACACCGCTCCTTGCTCTTGCTGCTTCCAGAGGCTCAAGAAGAGGCCAGTGAGCAAAAGGGATTTATTTTTATCCTTGGGCAAATCTTTTTCCCTTCTGCTTTGTGCAAAGGCGAGCTGAGAGTCCACCCCCAGGCCAAACCAGGGTTTCTTAACCAGAAATAAACAGCGGAGGTGCTGCCTTTCCTTTCCTTTCCTTTCATCCAAGGAAAGGTGCAAAACTCCCAAACTCAGCTGCCTCTTCATTTCCAGGGTCGGACACGCGCTGTGCTCAGACAGGACGGCAAGCTGATAAGGTGGAGTGTTGCCATCTCCCTTGGCGAGCGGGAGTGGGATGCTGCGGCTCTGGAGGGAGCGGGATTGGGATGCTGCGGCTCCAGAGGGAGTGGGAGCGGGATGCTGCAGCTCTGGAGGGAGCGGGATCGGGATGCTGCGGCTCCAGAGGGAGTGGGAGCGGGATGCTGCAGCTCTGGAGGGAGCGGGATCGGGATGCTGCGGCTCCAGAGGGAGTGGGAGCGGGATGCTGCGACTCTGGAGGGAGCGGGATCGGGATGCTGCAGCTCGGGAGGGAGCGGGAGTGGGATGCTGTGGCTCTGGAGGGAGCGGGAGCGGGATGCTGTGGCTCTGGAGGGAGCGGGAGCGGGATGCTGTGGCTCGGGAGGGAGCAGGAGCTTCCACCGAGCATGGGGACCCCCTACTCCCAGCTTCCCCAAGCCCCTTGGGCTCGGCGCTGGCCGTGCAGCGCAGGCTGGGCATTTGTTCCTTAAGGACATCAATCTTTCTGGTGCCTTTCAATTATTGTTATTTGATCAGTGCTCCTCAAATCAAGAAATCTGAAAATACCAGCGGGATACACCACCTTCTGCTGCAAAGCTGCGAGCCGGGAGGGGACGATGTCCCTTCCAGAGCCAGATGCGGAATATTTAATCACAATTATTTGATACGGCCAGGAGCAGCTCCACGGGGCTGCTTAGCACCGTGTGCTTCTGCTTGGGCACGGCTGGGCTGAGAGACCCCATTTGTGAAGGGTTCAGACGCAGTGAGCACAGAGGGGTCTCTGCAGGGTCTCGGGCTGCCGTTACCGCAGCGAGCTGCCTGCTCGCTCATCCCACACAGCGTGGAAAACGCTGGTGAGACCCGAGAAGGGGTCTGAGGTTCCTCCTCTGGTGGGGGTGGCTTCTCTTTCGTCTTTTTTTTTTTTCCCTCCCCCTCTCCTTGAAGCTCTCCGAAACAAGTGCTGGTTTATTGCAGATAATTTACCGGCTGCACAAAGGCTGCCTTGTACCGCGGCGCTCCAGATGTTTAACATTTCACAAAAAACCCCTAACCATACGGTACCTGTTTCACTGGAGCGCCAGCTGACCTGGATGGGGAGAGCGCTGCCTTCCAGCCTTTGCCTGCCCTTTCACAGGCAGCTGCCGGCAGACCCCAGCCCTCCAGAGCGCAGATAATACCCGGTGCATCGTAGGTGACTCGGCGTCACGGGTCATGCTGCGCTCGTTCGGGGCGCAGGGGCTGCGGCGCGGGGCCAGCGCGGCTTTGCCTGAGATGTGCTGGGCAGGAGCGGCTCCAGGGGCTGCTGCCTTTTGCCGATCCCTTTTGCAGGGGCTCTCTGGGGCGGATCGGCCTCCGACCGCTCTGTTGGAGGGTGCCGACAGGTAGGGCCGCAGGTCGGGATATCTGCTTCCCACCTGTGGCCACTGCTTTTGGGAATGGGCATCTCCGGGATGGGAGGTGCTGCCTCAGCAAGAGCAGCACGTCCTGCAAGGGGCTCCAGGGAGGAGAGCTGGAAGGGTTCATACCAGGGACTTTGTTGGCCCTGGGGACAAGCGGGCTGCAGGTCTGGGTTGTCCCCAGGGGCTCTGGCACAGCCCCGGGGCATCCGCCTGCTCCGCGGCTCCGCTCTGCACGGTGAGAGCACGGCCCCGTGCCGAGGCTGCACAAGGATCCCCGTGCCACTGCCCTCGCCGCGCTGCCGCAGCGCCGGAGGTGCTGGGCTCCTCCACGAGAAGGTGGCTCCAGGCCTCCGCTGTCAGCTCGGGACGGATCCTGCAAAGTCCTGAGGGCTGCGGTCCTGCGGGAGAGCCGTTGCCTGGCTCTGCTCCATCCCCACCCCATTCCTTTGACTGCAATCCCTTAATTGTTTCAAAAAAGCGCATGACAAAAGGCAGGGAGATAATTACAGTCCCTTGCCGCCCCTTATCTCCGGGGAGAACGTGTTGGGCAAATAGAAAATGGAGAATTAATTCTGGTGATGGCCGAGACTCCGCAGACCAGGCTCCGAACGGCAGGCAGGGCTGATTTACTGCTGTTGTTCGCAGCTATATTCAGCATTTTATTGCAACTATAATTATCGTCCTCTATCAGGGTCTCGTGGAGACGTCAGGCCGGCACCAGCCGTTCCCCGCTCCACGGCGCAGAGGGCTGGGCGGGCAGGGCTGCCCCCGGTGCGTCCCATCGTGGCGGAGGAGGGCAGGCGATGCTGCCCAGCATCCCCAGGCATTCGGGGACACGCTGGCACCCGGCAGGCAGCGACCCCCTGCCTTGCCATGGAGCTGCCATGCGGATGAGCGCGTGTTTCTGGGATGCCTTCCTCCCCAAAACCCATGGCTGGGAGAAATGAAGGCACAAGGTGCAGCCGGCCCAGGGCTGCGGGTACTCTGGGCCCCGGGGAAGTATTTTCTTGCAAAGGGTTATGGTGGAGGGAGCAGGAGAAGGAGGTGGTGACGGCCAGGGGAGTGGACAGGGCAGAATCCACCCCACCCTTGGGCTGGATGAGGCATCCCAGCGTGAGAGCGAGCGATGGCTCTGCGGCGGCGGCGGTGGAGGTGGGCACCCGAGCGTATGCGGAGGCAGGAGGAGAGCCGCCCGTCCTCCTCGCCTGCCAGAAGGGACGCTTCGCCGCGGGACAGCGGAGCGGGGACCGGCTCTCCTGGCAGCCGAGAGGCCTGGGGAGTGGGCTGACCCACTGGCGAGCGCTCCCCAGCCAACGCAGCCCCTCATTCTCATGCAAAACGAGCAAGGGGGCAGGGAATGAATCCCTCCATTGGGGAGCAGCACCCGGCAACTTCGCCGCAATGAAGTAATCCTCCCCCGGCACCCTGAGCATATAAAGCACCGCGGAGCACAAGTGCCTCTCTGTCCCGTCTCTTTCTTCTCTTTCCCTTTAATAATCTTACTCTTTTGTCCCCGTACGTTTACTCGCGGTGGCATTGTCCCCTTCTGCTCCGGTAGCTGGCTGCCCATCGCGGCCGGACCCTCTGCCTCGGAGGTGCTGACGGTGCCACCTGCTTTCCCCACTTTATTTTCCAGGACACCTGATGGATTTCTTTTCTTTTCTTTTTCTTTTTTTTTTTTTTTTTTTTTTTTTTTTTTTGCCTCTGGTTTAGGGTCTATTAAGTTTACTCCTTCTTCCCCTGCCCTGGGAGACCCGGTTAATGAGTAACCATAGTGTGCTTGGAGGCAGCTGTCTCAGACAAACTGACGGAGACTTTTTTGGAGCTGCATAAGGGAACGTTTGTTCTGCAGCTTCTCAATAGATCCTTGTGCGGGAGGCAAGAAGTGTGGGGAGAGAAAGAAAGAGACACTAAATCACTGGACTCCTTGAAAAATCTCGCTCTGTGTGTGTGTGTTTTTATGCCTTTTTATAATAGATGTTAGATGAGTCACCTTTTCGAGTTTAAATAATGAATTTATCTTCGCAACGGAGCGCACAATGTACTTTTTAACAGCGTTTCGGCTTTAAAGCTCTTTTTAAGTAACTTAAGTATAAACCACACAGCCTATATATACACTGGCACGGGGTTAGCGTCACAGGAGCCTGGATTTTCTTTGTCCCAGTCCCAGCGTAGAGCACAGTTTGCTTTTACGGTTCATAATTTTATCTGTTCCCTTCCTTCGCTTTTGTTATTTGGAGACGTTTTGGGGGTTTTAGCAGATCTTTGCCATCTGGGTTGGAGGCTGTTTTGTCCTCCCTAGGATGGGCCGGGTAGGCGACGGACACCCGGTGCTGTGGAGGAGAGCAGACCGGGCGAGCGGGTCCTGTGCCCCAGATCTCCTGCGTGACCTCGGCAATGGCGTTTAAACCTCTCTTCCCTGCTTTGCTTTTGCCGCGATGCAAACAGGTGACGGATGCGCCTTGTCTCATACTTGCGGCGGCTTTTTCCTTCCTAGCGTGCCGGGGAGCTTGCGGAGGGCGGGTGGGATGTTGTGAGCAGGCAGAAAGCCGCAGGAGCAGGGCGCCGGATTGCTCCTGGTTGCCTTGAAATGTCTCTCCCTCTCTCCATGGCTCCGTAGCTCTTTGGTTCATGTCGACCTTCGAGTTTCTCGCGGCCAGCTGTGCACCTCGCAGGGGTTGCTGTGTGCTGGCGAGCACCGCACCCACCACCCAACGTCCCCACGTGGCTCAGGTCACGGTCCCTGCTCCTGCTCCCCGCAGCCCGACTGGGACATCGTCGCTTTGCAGCTCAGCGCTGTGCTCTCCCTCGTGCTCCGGGGTCCTGGGCACCCGTGGGGCGTGCCGTGGGGCGCAGGTCGGGGCAGCCTGGCCCCGCATCTCCTGTCCATCGCGTAGCGCGAGCGTCCAAGCCCCCATCACCCAGCCGGCTGCGGCACCTCTTACACATCAGGCCCGGTGATGGTAGCCAGATCCTTCAGGCGTTCCTGCTCTACACTTGCTTGGGGCAAACCCCCCCATGCGCCGCGGCCGCCGCGTCGCTCGGCGTGGCCTCGTACCCATGGACCTCAGCCCATGAGCAGAGCACGCTGATGCCATCAGTACAGAGGGGAAAGGAGTGTTTCCCGAGGCATTGCCGTCCTTCCCTCGCTGCTCCCCGCCATCTCTCGGCTGCCTTCAGGGACAGCTCTGCTCCAGCTCCCTCTGGGGAGGCTTCCCCGCGCTCTCGCAGCCGGACGAGGCAGCCGGAGCGTGCAGAGCGGTGCCCATGCGGGAGCACCCCGTCCTTCCCAGGCTCCCACCGGTGCACGCTTGTGGTCCAGGCTGCGATCCAGCACCGGGGAGAAAGCTGAAAACATGTAACCACGCTTTTCCTCCTCTTTTACAAAACCTCATTTTTTTTTTGGTTTTTTTTTTGAACTTTGGGATTGGTTCAAATTTTGGGTGAAGATTCAGGTTGTTTGTGTTTTCCCTGAAACGCGGCTCCCCCTTCCCTGAAGCAACGGTTCTTTACTGGCCCTTGCAGACACTTGGCACTCTCAGCTCATGAAATAAAAAGCTTTTTGTTTCCATATTTCAATATATTTATATATCTTTAACTGCTTTGGGGAGGGTATTTGAAGGTCAGAGGACTCTCAGAGGTTACCGCGCTGGGAACAGCCGTCCTGTGGGAACTCATTCCCAGCTCCCCCTTCCCGAATCTCTTTTATTTTGCCAACGCTGGTGCCCATCACTAAATGCTTTTTTTTTTTGTTGTTGTTGTTTTTTTTGGTAAAAATCAACAGCGAAGTCCACGGTGAACTTCATAGATGTGCCATTCCCAAACCGGCATGGTAAAAGTAACCCGACCTCGGGCTGTGAACCCAACCGTGCTGCCGAGAAGGTGTTTGTACTAACAAAACTTTTACAAGAATAAGCAGCTTTTCGGGCTGCACCCTCCCACGAAGGGCTGCTGCAGCTGCAGGTTAGGGCAGACGGGCTCCGGTCGCCTCGTGGTGCTTTCCCCGTTCGTCTGCAGGAGTCAGCAACCCCGTTCCTTCTCCCCGCCAAATACCGACCATCGGCAATTCAGCATCCCGAGGATATTTCCAGCTGGAGAAGCATCAGCGCCCGTCCATCCTCCCGGTGGTATTTCAGCCCCGTGGCTCCGACACACGGACCCTAACCCCAAAGCCAGCCCCGGAGCGAGGAGCAGAACTTGCGTCTCCAGCAAAACCCTCTTCCCTTTCCATTCGCCGTCGCGCTGAGGATTTCCTCTGCTTAAAAGCTTTCACAAAGCATCTCAGCGGCCGCAGGCAGTTTTGCCCTGTGCTCGGCAGCCCTTGGACCGAACCGCCCTGCCCTCCTCACCGAGGAGCGCCCCGAGTCCCTGCCCCGGCGGGATAAAGGATGCTTTCAGCTGCTCTGAGCAGATCTGTTGGGAAACCGCTGATTTTCTGCGGCTTGGAAACATCTGGTTGACATTCTTACGTCCACAGGCTCTTGCGTAATTATCCTTATTACCTGCTCCGCACGCACTTTATCTTGTTTTATGGGCAATTCTGCTCTCCCTCCCTGCCCGCACCACCCACCACCATCGCACAAGCACACGGGGCCGCTTTCCTAATTAAAACTTCGTGCTTTCTTCCTCCAGCTCAGGTCTCCCCTCCCCATCTCAGCAGTGGCTGAGGAATGCGGCACAGGAATGCTGTCCTCTCGCAAGGAGCTGGGGAAGGGGGGGCCTGGCTATCACTTAAAAACAATGTCTTTGTGTTTCCAGCCGGCTGTAGTCACGCAAGGCCGTGCCGGCTGTGCTCGGCCGCCTGCTCGCCTCACCTGGCACCGAGGCGGCAGAGTTCAGCATCTTCCAAAACCTTTTACCATCACGTCATATTCTTGCAAAACCAGGGCTGGCAGCATCCCATAAATCAATGCCAAGCTCCTCTGCGAATGAGTAGCTCACCTTAGACCGTCCTCGGAGGCCGGCTGGGGGTCTCTGTGCAGAGCAGAGGTACCCCACCGGCACCCGGGTGCTTTGCATGGTCCTTTACACCGGTCAGACGCTGCCGGCAAAAGCCCGTCGAGCCGCGGCAGAGCCTTAGGCGCTGCGAGTGGCTTCGGGTGAGGATGTCTAACAGCGCCGTGTCCTGTGGGTGCGTGGCTCTGAAGGAAATGCCGCTAGAAAAGGGAGCAAAGCTTCTTAATTATAAGTTATAAAAATGGTAATTTGCCTTCCAAAATCCCAGGCCATCCAACCACAGAGCTCTGGGCTTCCAGGCTGTGCCCAGCTGATAGGAGCCCTCCGGAGACCCGGTTCAGGTCTTCTTGGGTCAGCAAGAGCCTTTCCATCGACTCCAGCGAGCTTTGGGTCTCATCCTGCCCGCGAGCATCACCAGGCCAAGCGCTCCCATCCCGCCCAGCGGGATGGGTCTTTGCTGCAGAGCGGCTGGGCCAGTTCTGCATCCCTGTGTCGGTCTGTCCGTCTGCAACCCCGTCCTGGGTTTATGGTCTGAGCCGCTTTCGGGGGGCGTTCCTGGCCGAGGCAGCTGAGGGACAACACGCCAGACCTCAGCGCGTCCAGCACCTCCCTCCCCGCTATAAATACCAAATTCGCATCTGCCATTAGTGGCGCTGATGCTATTATTTTCCACGCTCATTAGCTGCTCCTGAGGTTTCTCACCTGGTGCCCAGGGCAGGCTGCCTGCCTGGCTTTCTCATTGCTGGTTCGAGTCCTGCCACATTTGGGAAGGTGGAACCTCTCCTGGGTGAAGGATTCCTAAAAGGAAAGGGAAGCTGGAGCCAAGCGCGGCTCCGGAGGGCAGGGAGAGGAGCAGGCAGTGCTTCTCCACCGGTGACTCAGGGGCAGAGCGGCGAGCGTCTGCTCACACGCAGCCAGCCAGAGGAAAATAAGCTCCATCATTTTACTGACCGGCGAGAAAAGGGAGAAAAAGGGAGCAGCCAAGTTTCTGTGCTTGAACCAAAGCAGCGCAGCTCTGGGAGGCTGGAATCAGGACTTTCCTGCCACTTCCCCACAGTGAAGGATCGTCAGACAGACAGCGCTGCGCTCTCCCGGGCCCCGAAGCTGCAGAGACTTGCAGAGGCGCAGCTCCGGGCTGGCACAGGCAGCCCCCGTGGGCCGGTGAACCCCGGGGGAGCAGGACCCAGAGCCCCGCTCCTCCGCACGGGCATCGCCCCGCCAGCCAAGGGACAGGGGACGGGACTGGGTGGCTCGGGGGGACACGCGGGTGCTGCGGCAGAGCCTGGTACCGGCGCGTTCTCCCAGCTCTGCTCTCCGCTGCAAGTCGCGCTCTGGCGCTTGCCAAACAGGTTTTAATTTCTAGAACATGGGTATGAAAAAGCAACACAACCCCCTCCTCCACAGCGCTAAAAGAGATTTTTTTTCTTTTTAATATACCATAAATGATGACCTTTTCCCTCCTTAAGGCAGCAGCCAACACAAGCACAACAATGTGATTTGTGCAGCATTTCAGTTGCGGTTTCTTCAAGAAATTCATCTGGTCTCGAAGCAATTAAGGGAAGGGAAGCATTTCCACTCCGGCTTTGGGCCCTGAAAACCTGCCAGGAGGGTTTTTTTCCCTTCCCCTTCGCTCTCCCTCTTTCTACCTCAGCCCCTCTTGCTCACTTGTCCTAGAAAACTTCTGCGGTTTCACCTCGGCAGCTCTCCCGAGCGTGCGAGGATAAATCCCCACCCGGTGCAGGTGGGAAGATGCTGGACCCGGGTGCCCGCTCCCGCACAGCCGATGGGGTGGGACATTGCCCACCCGGAGCCAGATGAGGGGCGTGCAGGATCATCCCCCATGTCCAGCACCTTCTGCACCCTCCACCCCTCTCCCCTGACCAAAATTCAGTCGTCCCTCTGGCAGAGGGGCTATGCCTGGAGAGGGCACCAGGCATGGTGGCGTTGGCCCTGCTGTCACCACCTGCCTTGTGCCTGGTGTCCCCTTTAGGGCAAATCCCCGCACAAACCCCTGGACGGAGTCAAAGCACCCGGGGTTCGTAGAGCAGCGGGGAAAGGTGTGGGACAGGGCCCCGTCCCGCGAGGACGTACGGGTGACTTTGCCTGGCCCGAGCGTGCTTGCAAGAATGGGCCTTAAATTAGCCCCTAAGTCAGCAGCACAGTTAATTGCTCATTCATTCCACAGATGGGTTAATAATTAAGTTAAATTAATAATTGGGACAATAATTAAACTGAACAATAACCAATACACGGGACAATTGAAGTAATCGGTCTTCGCGCTAAGTATTTGGTGGGGTTACTCATTTACCCAGCAGTTTACGGGACGGATTCTGCACTTGGCCGGTTTGGCGTCGGGCCGGCTTTGCCGCGCCACGGCGGGATGCGACTTCGGGAGTCCCGTGAAATGCGGGGCTTTTCCAGGCAAACCCACCGGCTTTTCCCCCCCCTCGGAGAGCAGCGGGGGCCCGGTGAGCAGCAAAACCGACCCCGACCCTGCCGCCGTCCCGGCGCCTCCCCCACCGCCTGCGCCCGTCCCCTCCCCGCGGCGGGCCGGACAGACGGAGGGAGGGACGGACGGACGGAGGGAGGCGGCTCCCGGCCCCGGGGGGGAGGAACTACAAGTCCCGTGAAGCCGCGCCGCCCGCCCGCCGGAGCGGGGCTATATAAAGGGGGAATGGCCCGGCCGCCGCAGTCGGAGCATCCCTGGCCGCGGCGGCGCCGGTCCTGTTCCCCGGCCACCTGCACCGGCAGCCCCGGGGCCGGCCCCGCCGGTATCCCCCTCCCTCGGTGGCGGGGTGGGAGCGGGGCCGGACCCGGACCCGGACCCGGACCAGGACCCCCGGAGGGGATGTGGATATGGAGGAGGAAGATGAGGATGATGGTGCAGCCGCTCCCCGCGCCGGGGGGCCCGGAGCCTCGGGAGCGTTTCGGCAGCGGGGGAAGCGGCTCGGCGCGGCGCGGCCCGCCGGAGGTAGGTGCTCTGCTCG
>VYZW01048188.1:18781-66045 GCA_013401315.1 Balaeniceps rex | reverse complement strand
ATGGGGGGGGGGCTGGAACTGAATAGCTGCATCTTGTTTACTGCCCCTAAATATATCTTCTTTTCTATAGGAAGTGATTTTGTTTGCATGAACAGTAGAGGCAAGAGAAAAAACATAATACATCTTAGCCAGCTTCAGTAAATTTAGTCTTGTTAGTGTTTGAGTAGTAAAGGAAAAGAACACAGAACAAAATGAATGGAAGAAAATGTTATTCACATTTTGCTATATAAGCCTGNGAAATGAATAGCTGCATCTTGTTTACTGCCCCTAAATATATCTTCTTTTCTATAGGAAGTGATTTTGTTTGCATGAACAGTAGAGGCAAGAGAAAAAACATAATACATCTTAGCCAGCTTCAGTAAATTTAGTCTTGTTAGTGTTTGAGTAGTAAAGGAAAAGAACACAGAACAAAATGAATGGAAGAAAATGTTATTCACATTTTGCTATATAAGCCTGTAGCTCTGTAAAAGTTTCCATAAGTTACAAAGCTTTAAAGGAACTTGAAGAACTACTGGAAAAAGAGCTGAAAGGAATTCTCTATATAGGGGTCAACTTGTAAATAGACATCAGTATTACACAGTGACCAGCATCCTTCCTTATCTATAACCTAAGTGACATTGCTGTCTTATTTTAAGATGATGAAATAGACCTTTTTTCCTTTTTAAATGTGTATAAACCACTTAGATTGTCCAGACAAAACATCATACTATGATGTTTAAAATGACATACGTCATAGCTATGCTGCTAAGAAAGTTTGGTATGGTTTTGGTGCTGCAGTCATTGTGCAAAAGAGGCTCCAGGCAGTTTCACCAGGGCATTTTGTTAGGGAGACTTACCAGTAATTTGGTACAATCTGGGTCAACATCTGGTAAGTCCTAAAGTAGAAGAAAAACAAAAGATGGTACAGTCAAGGCTGTGATGGTCTATCCATTGGAACTGCAAGCTATGGGCATGTAATCCAAAATACGTAGCCTCATAAGCAAAAATATAATAAGAATTGATCAGCCTATGGTTGATTTTCTGTGTGTGTACAAGAAGTGTGTATCCACTTCAAGAACTAAAAGAAGCAGCAAGAAATCAAAGCCTATTGTTTCTAGCTGTCTTGTTCCACTTCTCACAGTTTTAATATCATCTGAATGTAATGCCTAGTGTGCACATTAGGCTATCTTGCTTGGTACTTCCTGCTCAGAAGATTTATAAACATGTTACAGCAGAGGGCATTAGGAACCTACCTCTGCATAAAGTTGTTTTGCATCGCAAGCGTGCAAGTACATGTTTTCTCCTCACTCCTCTTCCCTGCGATAATGATATTCAAGGTCCAGATAAAGCTTACAGAGGGGAGCTGCCACAACTGTTGTCGCTCTACTTGTCACAGTGAATGCAATGTCTATGCTTGCAGATCCATTTCTAGTCAGTGAACTGATTCTCTAGATTTGATGTATGCTGCGAAGAATCCAGGCCCAAGCTGATGGCAGAAACTGGGCAATTTTTATCTTGACTCAGAATCCTGTAACAGTTGGTAGAAGGGAAATGATGTGACAAACTACACAGCTCTTTCTCGAGCACTTTTTCCTGCTAGTTGCTGAAATATCTTAATCTTCTTCTGGAAGGCTGTTTTCTAATTTCACAGTACAATGTCTAGGGTCTAAAAACCAGAGACTTTAAAAGTGCGTGCATTTAGGGAAGAAAAAGCCAATGCTGTAAAGCAGCAGCTTCAGCTGGGAACCTTTTAGATCCGTACAGTGTGATGATGTCAACAGTTCCAGGATTACCTCCCCTCTGCGCATCTCCTCTCTTTAGTCTTCGCTCATCCTCAGCATCTCCTGCCAGTGCTCGGGAGGCACTGCAGTTCACTTGGGTTTGGTTGCCATTGCCTCCTGTCAGTTCAAGTTAGCGTTCCAGTACTGCAAGCCGTCTCAGTAGGTTTGGGGTTTCCTTCCCATCCTGTTTTTATTTCCTGAAGGAGGACATGCCCGTGCACCCTCTTCTGTGGCTCAGTGGACTCGTGTCTTGGCAGCGAGCGCAGTCGTCTGTGAGCACAGTGCCAGTTCACAGCAGAGATCAGCAGAGGCTTTGAACTTGCTCCCTTCTTTAATTGGAAGTAGCCTGGGTCTGATGAGCTTCCAGACAACATTGCAAAGCTCAGTTTTCCCCCGCCTCCGGCTTCTCCAGGCGTGTGAGAATGTACGTGTGTGGGAAGGAGGGAGTTGTCATTGTGAAGAATTGTTCAGGAGAGTGGGGGATTTACTCATTTCCTAGTTTACTGGTGAGGATCTGCCTTACGTATTGCTACACCTAGGATGTGTTTTTAACTTTTCTCTGGTAACTGTAGCATACCGATAGATGGACTTACTGAAAGATAGATAAAACATACTACAAATTGCACAGACTGTGCATAGGGATACTAGGACCATGGCTGGCTGTAGAAGTTCCTAGCTCTTGCAGTCACTTATATTTGTTGAACTGAGACTTTACTAGGTAGCCTGGTTTCTTTTTTGTCTTCCTTTTTTTGCCTATATGCTTGTAAAGGATAGGTTGAAATCAGGACCCACGTACCAGAGCAATTCACAAAGTGGTTTGTTTCTGAGGCCAGACCAGTCCCATCTCTAAAGGACAAAGGCTGCTCACTGCATGGTTGTTCAGAGCTATGCAAGGATGGAAAATGCAAGAATCAGTAGAGGGAAGCTGCAACTTCCAAAGATCCCCTGTATCTTATTCTGGTGCTCTTCTTTCCCTATTACTCAGATTAAGTCCAAGCCAGGTGAAGTCCCATTTTGGACAGACAACTGTCTTGTAGGATAAGCAGCAGGAGGGGAGTCAGGGAAATGAGTTATTAAAGTCTTTTGCTTTGGTAATGTCTGCAGCTTGTCATGTTGTAGCATTGTCATAACTCTAGCGTTGCGTTATTGCAGCTCTGTGTTCAGATGACCCCTTTGTGCCACACTGTAGTGCTGCAGGTTATCAGGGAATACTTGAATGTCTGTCTGCTTCTCTGAGAGTTGTGCCCAGGATGCTCTGATACAGGAAATGTCCACTAGGTACCAGGTGGAGAACACACACCTTTCCAGGCTATCTATGCTTTCAAAGCTAAATATTCCTGAAAAATTCTTTTTAGAAACTGGTTTTACTATGCATAATAGCTATAAAGATTGCTTTTACAAAACTATGGGGGGGGGGGGGGGAACCACAAAAAAAAACCACCAACCACTCAAAACTGACCATGCAAAAAATCAGTGACATGATTGTTACATAGGAAGTTAGTTAATGATCGTTCCCCTAAAATATAACCATGTAAAGAAGTAAACATGTACTGAAAAGATATTTAAGTCCAAATTTCAATACTTTCACCTGAAGGAGCAGCAAAGGGCATACAACAGACCTGTGCAGTTTTAAGAAATCCTTAAATAGGCGTTGTGTGGGTATATTATCACAGTTTCACCATGAAATGTGAAGAATGCAGCTTGAAATGAACCTCTGTTCTCAGCCCAGCCTCTTGGGCAGATGGGTGTCAAAAGGCTGTTTTCTTCTGTGGGGCATCAGAAGACTGAATGATTCATCATGTAAAATATACTAGGACTACAAAGACAAAAAGCATAGCTGTTTAAAGGGAAGTTTTACATTTAAATTTGAACTTGCTGTTTTGTCAATGTAGATTTTTGGTGTGAATACTTGTACTGGCTCTGTTCATGTCTTTTTAGGGAGACCAGAATCACTAAAACTCTGGAGGAAAAGCTAAACCATATTATTCTTATCTAATACAGAGCCCTGCATATGTTGCATGGTACCAGTGAGGTAACTGCTCTCCTGTTAAGTTATGGTGCAGTGGTACCTTGCTTATGTTTAATTAAGTGCTGCTTATTAACAGAAAATGGTGAAAATAATCAGCTATTCAGAGGACAAGATCAAAATTACTAAAGCAAAACAGTTGAAAACTTTCAAGCAAACAGGTTTGGTGTTGGAAATTGCTGATTAAGTAAAATTGAAGCATTTTGCATACACAGACACATTCTGTTTAAAATTTCAAGGAAAGCTTTTGAACCTTTTTGTAATTTGACAAGCCAAAAGCATCTCATTCCAATTATAATTTTAGATGTTGCATACAATGTAAGTTGGTACAAAGCACTTTGAAAGGCAATCTCAGTATTTTATTTTGCCATTTTTTGTATTTTTATTTATAAAGCCAATTTGAATGGTTTGTCTTCCTCAGAAGGATGGAAAGTCTATTTTGAAGTCAGTACTGCCTGAGATTGGTCAGTATCTTATGCACATGTGAGGTCAGCATCCTACATAGTTGGGTGGAGGAGTTAACTTGCAGGAGTTACAAAGAAACTAGAGAAACAAATATTCACCTTGAAGCTGCACAGCCTGTCTGTTTTAACCTTGGTCAGACTTTAATGGATGGCTGCTTTAATGTGCCTACCTGTAGCCGAATCTGAACCAGAGGACTGTTAGAAATGTTAAAAATCCTAGTGTAGGGTCTTGGGACTCCATCATCCTTGGACTTCCCCACATCATGGAAGTTTTCAGTTTTGATCAGCTGTCACTGATACAGAAATTTGAGGAAAGATTCAAAGAGGGTTCAAAAAAGACAGGATCAATCCAAACACAAGGAAGAGAACTTGACAACAGTAGAGCACCCAACTGTTGAGGATCAGATAATATGATGGTATTAGCTTCATTATATATACTTAGAATACAGTAACCTAGAGGAAATAATCTCATCATTATAAAAGAAGTACTACATTACCTGACAGGTCTTCTGGTTTCCAGCATCTGAGATCCATTGTCAGTCCTCTTCAGAGTGGTAGGTGATGAAATAGGAAGGGAAAAGCAGGAGTGTTCACCCAGTTCCTCCTATTGGGCACAAATTGAGAGGAATTTGGGCTCTGTATTTGGCTATGTCATTGTTTGGGGGCTAAACTGCTAAGCAGCAAACTGTGCGTCCCAGTTCATTCTCTGGTCTGCTCCTGGCAGGGTGCTGAAATATCCCTACAGAGAACAGGCTGTAATGTTACTAGCTGGGTTTGTGGTGGCACGATTGTGGCAGTGCCCATAAGGAAAAGCATTGAGGCACTAATTTGTCACACAGGTCACTTGAATATCTTTAATAAGAAGCTTCTAGCACATGATTAAGAAAGCAGAAAGTAGCAGTACAATTGCTTCTTTATATTCGACAGTTGTTTCCCAAACTAAGTAGTAAATTCTTAAGACCTACACCACGAGCTAATCTTCCCTGGAGTAACACCCTCTGCTATCTCAGAATATGTATGATTATTACTATTACATAAATACATAGATGTGCCCGGGGATCAAGGGTTCGTTGTTTCAAGGTGTGCAGTATAGAGCAAGAGGAGCCACAGGATGGTTAAGAGATTCAACCTAAATGGAAAGACAGGTGAAGGAAGCATTGCAGTATGCTTGAGTCATGTATTATCTCACTGGCCTTTGCTTAACAGGCCTTACTCTGAAATACAGCTTTCACTTTGCCCTGCTTTCAAATTCTTAAAAAATCCTTTTAGAAGAAATTAGGCAGAGGTTAATAGTAGCTTTACTTTGAAATCTGCTTATGCTTTACATAACATAAAAGCCTGCCTGTCTAGGTTGGATGTCTGCTTAGTTCTGTGCCACCTTGTATGAGCATAACAAGTAAGACTGTGTTAAACAACAGGTCAACTGAATTCCAGTTAAATCCATTTCTTTCAACTCACAGAAAGGGGGGCGGGGGGGAAGAACTCAGTGCAGAGTAGAATGCCACTCAAATGGTGAACTTCTCATGTAATTTCACGGAGTTCAAACAGAGGTAAGTTTAGCCTGTTCATCCACAGTCTCTACTTTGGGATCAAGTACAGCCTTTTCCTATTCCAAAGGAGAGAGTTCACCTCATTGGGGACACTGCTGTGGCCAGCAGACAGCATCTGGCAGATCTAGTGGCTACAAGGAACACTTCAGCTTTTCAAGTGAGTGCAGCCAGCCATGACAGTCTGTATAGATGATTCCTGGGTGTTGGGGTTTTTTTCCCCACAGCACTTCTTTCAACAGCTGGGAAAACTTCCATGGATTTGAGACCTGCATCGTAGCGGAAAATTAGTCAGCCTGGGTTTTGCCAGCATGCAGTTCTGCTGCCCATGCTCGCATGCTGCTCTGACGCTGCCTGCTACTGAGGTAAAACATCCTACTCCTCTGAGATCGAATGGGGTGCCAAGCAAACACAGCCATAGAGATTTTGGTAACACAACTACCTCTTTCAGAGCTAGCCTGGGTCCTTTGGCACAGCACCACATCATGTATGTTTGTGTTTGCAGCTGAAAATATACTAGCTTGCATAGCTGCCGAACTGCATGACATAGTCATGCCTATCTAGCTCCGTGCTTTCAACTCTAGTTCACTTTTGTTATTGTTGCTTTTCAGATTTGTCTCTGGTCTTAGAGGATTATCTGCAGCTTTGTTTCCTGCAGAGAAAATGCTAGTTTGAATTCTTCTCACTCAAGAAAGATCTAAAGCATCATTGAGTCAAGGGCTTTCTACCCTGAATTCAGTAGACTTCAGGTGAGGTCCTAAATCTCTTTGTGTTGTATTTTCTTTCTACTTTAACCACACTTATGTTACTTCCCTTGTAATATTTCTCGGCCCTTGGTAGCACTTGAGAAAAGTTCCAGTTTAATACTGTACATGACTGTCATTAATGTGCCAATGACTCTGTGTTCCATATCATTGAGGATGCTGAGAAAGATGCCTGGAGACATCCCCCTCTTTTCATATTTCAAATTCATATTTATTCTTACTGTGTTTACAGTGTTTAGGGAGATCTTAGTTTGCATGACCTGACTCATATCTGAGATGATTTGAATCAATTTTGAGAGGAAGCTGTGTGTAAATTACCTTCTATAATCTAACCCTATATCTGATACTTCCTTTTCATTTGCTGGTGGTATGTCTAAAATGAAACAAACAGCAGCAATATCAGCAACTGAAATTAACCAAAGATTTGTGCTTTAGAGACTCACGCAGTAGATTACTCTTACTTCTCTTATCCTCTGTATGCCTATAGATTTTTTTCTTCACCTCCCAGAATTTGTTCCTTTTCATTTTATTGGCAATAGATGCTGCTGTTAGTGCCACAGAGAAGAGCTCAGCAATTTTTCAAGGATGCTTTGCTATATTGCATTTTCTGTCCCAAGATGGAAGTCAAATGTGTTGGCAGAAGTTTAGCAGAACCCGAGAGACACTTTCTCATGAAGAAATAAGATGCAGCCAGACAGTTTAGCAAAGGTGGTGTTCTAGCTCTGCCTGAGTTCAGTGCTCAATGGGCACCAGGAGCCACTACCTTTCATTGAGGTTTCCATGAGAGCTGTAGCTCCCAGTTCCCTGCACATGATTCCACATTTGTCCATATGAGAAGTTTGGTATCTAAGTGCAGTGGGATGGCCATGGCTGGCAGCCAAACTCCCACCAGCTGCTCGCTCACTCCCCCCCTCGACAGGAAGGGGAGAGAGAATAGGAAGAACAGGAATGAGAAAGCTCATATGTTGAGATGAAGACAGGAAGATCACTTACCAGTTACCATCACGGGCAAAACAGGCTAGACTTGAGGAAAACTAACTTAATATATTGCCAATTAATATATATTTAATTACTGATTTGGGTATTGGAAAGCAAAAAGACAAACACTAAAACACTTAGAGAAAACACCTTTCCTTCCCCCTTTCCCAGGCTCAGCTTTACTCCTTCACTCTGAACTTCTCTCTTCTCCCCTTGTTATCACCACAGGTTACAAATGATCAGTCCCTTTGGTGAGGCAACTGGGAGCGGGCTTACGGTCAGTACCTAGCAGTTCCTCTCTGCTGCTCCCTTCTTGTCACGCTCCTCTGCTATGGTGTGGGTCCTCCACAGGCTATGGTGAATATCGCTTTCCCAAATCATCAACTAATACAGGATTCAGTACTCCAAACACCCAGGGCTGGTCACACTGGTGCCACTCAGAGCAGTAGCGTCAGGAGGAGACCTGAGGTTGCCCAGTGACTGGGGAGCCTGTGCTGGCCTTTGTCTTGGTGTCCACAGTTGAGTGTGAAGGTGCTCAGCACTTCCCAGGATTAGGCTATCAATAATAAACCATTTTAAATATCTCAAAAGCAGTGCCATGATGACAACCCAAGTAATTAATTGCATTACTTTTAATAGACCCTTCAAATAGTGCCAAGTCGGTGACATCTGCTGCAGTGTGGAAATACCTTCAGGGAAGAACATTTTTAATACAGTGATGCCTCAAAAGGCAGGCCATAGATAGATAGGCTGAAAATGGTCATGCAGGGGATAAAATGTTTTAACAGCCTGTTAAGCTATCCTGCTTATTGCTCAGCCAAAAGAATTACCACTCACTCACTGGTGGATGATTTAATTAGGACCTACTTCTAAAAACACAAAACCTGTCTACCTAAGATGCACTCTGCACTTCTTGGAGAGGGCCACATTCTCCTGCACCTGATTTCTGTCTGGTATCAGTATTACTATTGCTCATTTTAGCATAGTTATCTATGGTACCTAATGGTGAATCAAATCCAGGGGAGGCCTCATCCGCAGCTCATGCAAACAGGCTTGCCCCAGAGCAATTAAGAGCACTAATTAACAGCAGCAGAGAATGTAGAGCCAGAGTTTTCATACAAACACAAATTCACTTGCTGTTCTGGTTCTCTTGGGGAAAAATGCAAAAGATGCTATTAAAATAGGGTTTGTTTATTGACCTTCTCTAACTTCTGTGTTCATAAAATAATCTTGTTTATTAACAAGTCATCTTTAGCTGAGATGCACTGTGTTCCCTGAAACATTTTGTGCAGAATTCATGAATCGAAGCTGGACAAACTGAATACCAGGGAATTAACTTCAGAGGATATGGTCCCACAATCTCACTAACCACTTATCTCTGGAGATGGATAGATTTTGGCTGGCAGCTGCAACCCTGGGGATAAGTGCATCCATATATTCGAAGGAAATGGATCCTTTTAAAAAAAGATATTTACTTGTATCAAGTCTCAGGGTTTGGATTAAAGGCCAGGCTTATTCTTGTTTTGGTGTTTGTACCTGTCCCACTCCTATTCAGTGGAGTTAATGTGGAAATAAATAGCGACCTAACTTTATGATGCTGCCCCAGTGAATCTTAGGAGGACTGGCAGAAATGCAGCTTTCTAGGGTCTCTCTTCAAGCCTTCATGACTATGCACCAAGAACTGTGTGCTGCAGTGGCAGTGCAGAGCTGGTGGAGTTGGCTTTTTGTCTTAAAGTAGTGGACTCATATGTCTAGGGTTTTTTTTCTGGAGCCAGTCTGCAGCCCCTTTGCTCTGTGCACGTAGCAATGGTGAATCGCAGATCCTACAGTGCTTCAGAAATTGAGAGAGAGAGAGGGACAGCATGCCATGCCAGGTGGAATTTTCTTATTGTTTAAAAACGTCACTATGTAGAAAATAGTGGGAAAAAATAGTGGAAAAGTTGCCTAAAAGCAGCATGGAAGCAGGGGAGGATTGTTCAGTGGGTCTTCGTTATCTGTGTGACATGGAAATAGAGAGCTGGCAACAGTGCTTGAGTGACTGGAAATCTCCAAGGTAATTTCCAAGATTTGCTGATAGCTTACATGGGAATTGGGCAAATAATATTACAAAAGAGTACTTCCCAGTTAATTACTCTTCTCTGTAAGCTGTTTCCTCAGTAAATGACTGTTTTATTGCCAAAATTTACTTATGTGGCTGCATTGTTTGTACAGTCTTCCCTTATACATTATGTGCCTAAATTTCAGAGATTTCCAAAGGACTCATGATTTCCCCTGACATTAGCTAAACTTGCTGGAGTTCAATATCTCTGGAAAAGGAGGCTTGCTATGTTCCTTTAAAGGAGCAAGTGAAAAACCCAACCTCCGGCATTTAAATCAAAAGCCAAAGCTAGGTCACATCAGCTCTGATGCAGTTAAGCATTTAGGTGGGTGAGTAGGCAATCTCACTACTTTGATTCCTAGGGGCTGTTCTCATGTTTAAAGTTAAACATGTCTATCTGCTTTGCTGAGCTGTAGCCAATGTCCCAGAAGCTCAGGTGAAATGAGCACTTAGATGCTGACGGGCCAAACTACGTTCAGCATCCTGTCCTATGGTGAGCTGGACCCTTCAGAGGAACAGGGGCTCAACCTTAATTCTGTTTTATTTACCCTAGATGAAGGGAGCAGACATAAACTCACGTGAGAAGGGAAATGGGCTTGCTAGGAGATACAGGACATCCATAGGGATTAGGAATGAAGATCTGAGCGAGGGCTCTGTTAACAAAGCAAGGCCATTGTAAAAGGGCCCAACAGCCTTAGGCTGGGCTTGTAGGTAGAACTTCTGGAATAGTGGGATTAGTAATAATAACTGGGGAATAGTGTGAAGTTAGGAGACGGCAGAGCCTGATGCTTTAGAAACGATGGCTCCTGGGGTCTGCTATGGGTGAGGGTTTCATAATGCTGCACCCGAAGAAGCTGATGCTGGTTTTCTTGCCAGGAAGGAGGAAAAGGGATGAAGGAAGGAAAATTGAAGTTTGAAATTGAAGACTGACTGGGTTTTTTTCTTTTGCCTGGTCTTTGGTTCTGGAAGCTGTAGATCCATATTAAATCACCTCAGCTGGGTCATGACCCCATGATGAGAGAATCTGATATGAATGAGCCTATGGCTAAACCGAATAATCCCCTGCTTGAGGTAAACGTGTTTCTATTCGGTATAGTAGTAGTAGCAGGCCATGTTTTACTAAGTCCCGTAGATGTAGTCACCTTGCTCTGCACTTACTGCCATGTGAGCAGTCCCACCATGTACCATGTCCAAAGTTATGATAAGCTAAGTGGGAACAAAAGTACTTTTATGATGTGGTGAGGAAACGGCATTTAAAAAACACGAGCCACCTTGAAATGCTGATCCTCTGCTGAGGTGTTTTGCGTGTTGCAAATCACAACTAGATTTTCAAAACCGGGAGAAGGAAGAGCAGCACCAGAAGAGCAGTTGCAAGAAGCGCTGTGCCAGACACTGTATGTTAGTGTTCTCATCTCATGGGCACACCATGAGTGAGAAGTGTTGCCTGAGAATACAGGATGAACTTCAATAGGTATTAAAAAAAGAAAAAGAGATAATTAAACCCCCTTTTCCATGAGCTTTCACCTGATATAAACTTAATCATGTGAGCCTAGTACTTGTTGCATGCTGTAGCTGAAATGCTGCAATTGTCCTTAGACCAGATTAATGGGTGAAGAACCATAAAGGTGAGCCATTGCATAACTCGGGAGAAGACTGTTGGTGCATCTGTCAGAGGTTAGCAAGGATTAGACTCTACGACAGCAAACGCCACAGGGAGTAGACTGGTAAGAGCACTGTCTTCTCCTTTGCCTTCTGACTGATTGCCCACCAGGTTAACTGAATATGCTTAAAGATTTTTGGTGCTGGACACTATTTGTTGAACCTGACAAGTACTTTCCCATCCTGGTTGTAGAAGACTGGAAGATACAGAGCTGTTGTGTGAGCTGCAGGCATGATTTCAATGAATGTTTCCATTTATTTTCACTTTGGCAGCTGTGGGCCTATGGGTTGCTCTGTAACTTACGTAATCGACCGGAGTATTAAAATCTTTCCTGAAAAAATATCACCTAGTATAAAGTAGATTTTAGTAAAACTGCACAAGTTGGTTTTTGTAAGGGCTTATTTCAGTGCCTGTTGGAATCCATAGAAACGTTTCAACTGACTTTGGTGACTACTGATGAGATGAAGTAGGCTGTTTCATGGAAAACCTGGAGGAGAATGGTGATGATGCTATATTAAGACTGTGAACAAAAGCTATTACTCTCACTAGCATCAGTAAATGGGGGGAAAACATTTTTTCCTTAATCTTTCTTACAGAGAAAGACTATAAAGGTTAGGAAGAAAGAAAGGCCCTAGAGCAGAGAAATATGTGAATGAGTCAGAGCTTTCAGCAGGACCTGACTCTGGCTGGGGTTTTCATCTTTGTGCACAAAATGAATATAACATACAGAACAACTAGTGAAATCCAGACTTATATGCAAAATAACTGAAGTGGGTGAGTTTGGTATGTATGATGGCTTAATTTTTTGATCTGCCGAATAAAATGTGACAAACTTCCAAAGAAACACAGTCATCCTTGTTTGAGTACTGAGTGCTCTGTGGGAGTTGCAGCACTGATTAAGTTATAGCCTGTGGATTTCAAGGGCCCTTTTTTGAGTGTGACAGTGAGAGTTGTTGATAATGAGGTTAAACTTCACATGGAAACCAGGTGATTCAAGGAAGCTGAACTACAATGTTGCTTTCTGCACCATGATCTGTGTCCTGCTCAAAGGTCAGCTGGAATAGTCAGACTTAGGAGAAAAGCAGCAAGGGAAAGGCAGTTTTTCCTTGTTCTGATATAGAGCGGGAAAGCAAAATTTGCCTTCTTCACTTCAGTTTTTCCACAGTGGCACTGCTTTGGCAAGGAAGGCACATGGAAATCTATTGGGTTTTATTGGCAACATGCAAAGTTTTATTGATGGTTTTTGCTTGATGTGGACCCTGCGTGCAGCAAACTCTACATCTTTCCAGAGCCACAGTGAAGTCAGGAAGCTCTGTACAAGTGTGGAAGTGTCCTATGCAGAGATCTCTGTCACTGTAGGATTTTAGACACTGCATGACATAAGGATTATTTGCTGCATAACAAGCAGTTTTGTGTTTGAACGTATTTTAACAATATGACAAAGACTTGAAAAAAATTGCTCCCAACTTTAATTGAAGAGGTAATTGCTAAGAAGAAAAGAATGGCACTACTGCTTTTCTTGTTTGTTACCTACTTAGTTGGCACATCTCCAAAATCAGCTGATACAGAGATAAATCTGCATTTTTGGAGAAAGCCGTAGGTAATCCAAATCATATACTTGGCTATGCACTCCCACTCCACTCAAATTCCTTTCTGAAGTGATGAACATACAGGGAACTTGAATACACTGTGGAGGAATAAATGCTACAATAATTTAAAAGGGGGAAGAAAACCCACGAAGCATGCTGAGCTGCTATTTTCCAACTTGCAAGTTAGATTTTTCTTTTTTTTTTTTTTTTTTTTTTCCCCTGAAGCTGTTGCATTGGTTTCCTCTCTTCCATTCCTTTCTCTGCCTGTTGAAGGATGAAATAAGCCCTGGTGAAAAGAGAAGTCTGTGGCTTTAAGTCCTATTCTATGGATTGAACTGGGTCTTAATTTCTGCTTAGACTTTGCCAACCGTCTCCCAAGTGAATTTCATTCATTAAAAAAATACAGCTTTATTTCTCCATTTGATGCATATCAAGTTTGGGTAATGTTCAGTCCCAACTACTGTTTAGCTCAATGAAGAAAAGTTTTGTTTTTCATTAACGCCCACAGCTTAATCAGTGTTTGTGGATATATCATCTTTTATTTCCTCTTCAGCTTCATTTTAGCCCACATGTATTAGATGCATGATTTTGCCATTTCCCTTGTTAAGTTCTTGGTTTTCTACCAAGCACTGTGGTGTATGCATGTGACAAAGCAGGATGGAGTTGCCAGGCACAGTCTCATGGGCAAAAAAAACCCAATTCCCTGCCTTTCTGTTAACCAGTATGAAGTCTTTCAGACAGATCTTTAAGTATTTTTTCTAAATTTTTCCTTGAGTAACTTTTATGGGCAGTGAAGAAAGTCCTTGTTCATACCAGGATCAGTTCTGAGAGAGGAAAAAAATTCCAGGTAGGCGTCGGGGGCTGTCTGCCACCAACGGGCCAAGGATGCTCTGCTCAAAAGTACACAACCCCAGACCAATATTCAAATACTGTTTCAGTTTCTTCCTAATTGTCCACTCCAGAAGCTACTTCCCAACAGCTCAAGGTCAAAAAGTGGAATGCAGTTTGTAGCCAAGACCCAAACTGAGAGAAACCTCTTTTGTGCAGGAAATGTGAAATGCTGCGTGTTCCTTGCCTAAGTGTAAATAACTGTCTCTGCAACCCCAGTTGCATGATCCCTTGTAAGTGATATAAATAGTCCCTTCTAACAGAATTGATGAGATGCTAACTTTCTAGGGAATGCAGGTGGGCAGGCCTTTAAAACCAACAGGAGGGACACTTGAGTAGCACAGACAAAAGCTGGCTTTCAAAATTCACGTTAGGAGCCTTTTCATCTGCAGAAGCTTGTTTTTTTCTGAAGCAGGTTTTGAAACATATTATTACAGTAAATGTAGGGCTCTAATAGTGGTGCTGAGCTGATAATCCTGGAAACTAAAGCTCTCAGCTTACCTAAAAAACCTAGCACGGGGCAAGCAGCAGAAGTGGATGCTTCCCCACCCTGGCCCCCTCCCGGGAGGGGAGAGCATAGCTGCGTCCCTATTCCCAGCGGGTGCTTTGCCTGCCGAGCTGCTAGTAATAGAGTATTGACTCACTGCCACTCGAAATATCTCACATACTGATGTTGCCCAGAACCCGAAGTGTATTACCTCTGCATTAATTGAAATGTAGCTTTCAGCAGCCCTTATAAACGTGCTCGACTGTAGTGTGAAAGCATTTGTTTCCAGTGGAGATCCTGATAACTAGTGAGATTCAGGAGCGGTGACTGACTTTGATCATCGGCTTTCAGCTTGGCTTGCTGCCTTGCTGGGAGGAGGAAGGGGACGATCTTCCTTATAAAAGCCAACTTCGTATCAGCGTCTCCTGTTAACATTTAGTTTGTTTACCTAAAAACACTCAGCTTTGAAGCTCCCTTTGTACTGAATTGCCTGGCTCCTTTTCCCAATGATACTCGTAGCTCAGAAGTTATGTCTGTCTTCATATTTAATCTGTATGTGACTTCCATTTCAATGGATATCGCAGCTGCTGCATTTCCAACTTTACCTGTCTCCTAGCTTTCCCCTCATTTCACTTCAAAAACTGCCTTGGGATTTTCCTCAAGGCTGCCAAAGTCAACTTCACCTCTTCCTTGGAACCTCCTTAGTTTCACTGTTTAGGGACAAAACCTCTTCTTGGATGCTGCCCAAGTGCTGCTCCAGCTGTACTCCCCTGAGGGCTGGAAAGGTAAGAGCAAGCAGCCCTGCAGGCTGCTGTGTGCTTTTGCAGTCGTCGGACTTCTGAGAGAACCAGGGCTCTCACGGTTGCAGCTCCTTCAGGATTCGTTCCCGTTCATCCTCCCCCGGTGATTTTTTTCTGATCGTTCTTCATGGCAGGAGGGTCAGCTGACACCTGTTCAAATCTAGGTTTTAGATTGCCGTCTGCTATGTGACCTGGTTCCTCCTGTGACTTGGAGTAATTTATGCAATCTGAGCTTGACTCCATGCTTTTCTCTGAAATTACTCTGATTTGCCATGTTTATACAAATCCCCTTTAGCCCACGTCACTGGTAATGTAGTTCACTATTAGTAGGAACAATAGCAGATAAGTATCTTTGGCTTCCACCACACCTAAAAACAAAACAAAAATGAAAACTTACTAACACCTGGTAAGGAAAGCTTAAAAAAGCAAATGCAGACAGGGGAGCAGAGGTCACAATATTTAAAAGAAATGTAAATTGAACACACAAAACAAGTGCATCCCAGGATGAAAGCTAAATCTGCAGTGGCAGCTGCCCACTTTGAACTGTGTTTTTTCATGGTGCACTGCACCATTACACCATAGGTTAAATAACCACAATGTAAGGTCAATGGCCCGTTCAGGAGTGTGCTAATTTCACACTATGCCATTGTTAATAGGCAAGATTTAGTAGAAATTACTCTTGGTGGTATCTAGTCCCCTAAACAAATTTTAGATCATTTTGATCTGCCTTGTTAGAGGATCAGCTCATTGTTTCTGGCAATTTTCTTGTTGGAAAATTAGTCTCATCTTTAAATACTAAGAGAGATGCGTGCTGTTATTTCTGTTGATGTTCTCTTCCTCTGCTTTAGTTTCATGTTTTCTGGTGTTTGACAAGGTCCATACAAGTAGATGTGCAGAAAAGGGGGAAGGAGTAAATCTGTGAGTGGGTTGAACTCAGTTCTGGGAGGAGTTTAGAAATGTAACCATTTTCCATCTTTGCAAATATTTTTGCTATCACCCTTAATGGTATATTTTGAATCTGCGTTGTTGTAACAGGTCACAAGTCACTTCGCAGTTTGCCCAAGACACGGATTCTTTAGAAACCCATGTTGGTATTTTCAATTCATCATATACCACTGTTATATGGCTTCCTAGAGAGCAATAAATTTTGATCTGGTGTGAACTCATACAATTCTGTTGGCTTTAGCACTGCTGCTTGATTTTTATAGTAGCATACCAAAGGGATAATTTGCATTGTACTTATGAGAAGAGGCTTGTAAAGGCCACCTGCCTGGGAATCTCGTTGCCTTTGTGATCCTCTGGATTTTGCAGCCTGCCTTGCTTGTGAGTATTCTCGTTAACAATCTGCCTGAATGTGCATTAGGAAACATTAGGGCAAGCACCTTCACCACATGCCTGTTTTTACCTCTGGAGATTTGATGTGCCACAGCAATAGCAATCAAGCTGTGAATCCAGGAGGGCCTGATTCTCAGAAAAGGAAAATTGGAGGAGGACATTCAAATTCTGGGTTTAGAAGCATGTAAGTAATAGGTCAGTGTGCCTGTCAGAATCTGAACAGCATATTTGTGTATTCTGGTGAATTCACGTTCTAAATTTGGGCTCACATTAACATCACTCAGTAGCCCATGAGGTTCCTTTACGGGGCTGAAATCCAGCCATGTGCCATCCTTGCCGAAGTGGAGTTTCTGAGTGGAGACTGGGGTCTGGCCTGGGTTTTGACGGCTTAAGTTATGGTGAGGCTCTGGACTGAGAACCTCTTCTTTTTCAGTAGGTAAGCACATTTTGAAGGTCTGCAGCAAGAGAGGATTTAACAAGCCTCTGCTGGAATGAGCACCAACAGATTGTAAATTGCAAAGTGCAGTGTAATTGAATCCGATCTCTGGCTTTTACAGACTGTAGTAATTGGAAATTGCCTTTCTTTTAAATATATGCCATTCCTGGGATGGCTTCGTCTTGAAACTGTGATCTGATCATTTTTAAAGACATAATAATGCGCAGTAAGAAGTGGGATACAGTCCCCTTGGTACTGGTGGAGAACGGCAAAGTAGAGACTTTGGGATACTTCCTGCTGTGTCATTGGTAAAACTAAGTCCTGCACAGTAATTAACAGCTTAGCAAATACGAACTCGGTCCTTGAATAGCCACGGCTTGGAGCCCAAATATCAGTGCTCTGTTCCAGGTCAAAACAGATGACCTACAGAAGGGCTGAGTGGAAGCAGTCCCGGTTTGCACTTGGCAGCAGGGTGCAGAGCGCCGCTGCAAGCGCCCCTCCGGCCAGCCCTGCAGGGGTGCCTCCCAGCAGGTCCACCCTGTCCTGCCTATACTCTTCACACCTCTTTAGTCGCAGCCTTTGTCTGAACACCCTCCGGCCCAGTGGCCAAGCGGTTCTGTGTATCACGCGGGGGGTCTCAAATTGTCTTCAGCCATGGAAATACAATGATTTCCCTAATTTTTTGTTCCTATGTGTCTAGGAGATCTAAAGGTAAGGTTTGAACTTAAGGAAACAAAGTAAAACAGATGAAGTCTAGGCCTGAACACTGTCTTTTGTAATGTTGTAGACTTGCTGTTTAGGGTACACAGTCTTTTTCCTCCTATGTCCCTCAATATCTTTTTTTTTTTTGATGTGCAGTGACCGATACTGCACATCAGTTAGTTGCCTAGGTATTGATTAAAGATAGTGCAGAAAGCCACAGACAGATTTGAGGCCTGGGGTCTTTAGTGGAGAGCCTTATTTAGCTTTATTAGGAAGGTTAAGAGTTGATTTGCTTAGTATAAAGTACCCTCATGGTAAGACTGTACCAAAAAATGATTGAATGGCTCAAAAGAATGTGTGGAGACTGGTGAAGTACATCTCAGCCATCTGGAACCTGAGGCTAAGCAAGCTCAAACTAGAAATTTGGCTTATTCTTTGAAAGGGTGGTATATTGCTAAGAAAAGGCCTCCTAAGGAGTAATTGTTCATACCCTCTTCTTTAAGACAAGACTGAATAACTTTTCAGAAGACACGTTTTAGCCAGATATTTACTTAAATAGATGGTTATTTGGTTCTGTATGGGGTTACTGAGTTTAAATTAAAAGGGTGGTGATACACTGGAGATTAGAAAGGGTGATTGTAATGGTCCATTCTTGCCTTAAACTCTCTGAATCTATAACAGACCGATTTCTCACCTGCATGTGCCAGATGAGTGGATACTCAAAACTGGATCTAGGTCTAATCCAACAGCCATGAATTCTAGAAAATTCAGGATATCATTGTCACCCTTCTTGATGAGAAGAGGACATACCACCACTTCTCCTGTTGTTGTGCGTAGTGAGTAATAGGAAATATCCTGATGATCAGGTGCTTTGGAGGGTCGTCATGGAAGAGGCTGACCAGCACCTACTGTCCAAAGACTGAGTCTCCTTCATAGTTTCCAGATAGTTCAAAGCTGCCATCCACTTGCTCTGTCTGCCCGTCAAGACAGTCATGTTCTCAGCTTTCTGTTTTTATGGGCAGGGAAGTACATGAGAATTTGGACTGTAAAGACAATTATTACCTGCAACTGCATGCTGCCAAGATGTGGTTACAAGCTGGGTTTCAGTTTCACATTTCTTATTCGCTGTAACTATTTGGACTGGCTATGGCATTTTGCTCAATGTTTTTCCTTCATGAAATCCATCTGCTGGTATCTTCTTACTTAAAAAACATATTTTGCATGCAAGTTCCTCAAATAGCCAATGCTTCCCCAACTCCCACCTTTTTAAGGAAATACAGCTTGAGTAGCCATGTGTGCTGAGCAGCAGTGTTTGGAAGAGTGGGAATGTATTACTGTAATCATAGGGAAGGAGATGGGATTAGGTACGTATTGCCCATTGCTGCCATTATTTCAGCTGGAGTTTGGTGTGCAGACCTCTAGCAGTTGGGTGACTTAAGTAAGGCACCTGAAATTAGAAACCACTTTTAATAAACACTGTATAAATAACATTAGTATGAGGGATTAAAGGAAGAGCATTGAAGGAATTTAAGGGCATGGGGTTGATGGTTCTCCTTATGACGCTCCTTCGAACCTGTGACCAAATCTCACTGTTTACCCTGCAGTATTACTTACTCTGCTGTGCCAAGGCAGTTGTCTGTTTTGGAAGAGGTAACGGTTTCACATATGTACCATATTTTAAGAATGATTGATTGGCTTCAAGGAAGCAGAGTTTTAGTTACACCTAGGTAATTCTGCTAACTAATAAATATACTTAGCACTAACCTCTTTGTGGCTACTCAGAAATATCTGCACACACGGTCTGAAGGATTGCCTATGCTTTTGACTCATTTTTTTTTTTCCATGCTAATGTCAGTGCTGGGATCCTCCATTCTCTGGTAAAGGTACAAGTGGCATTGTTCCTCTTTCTAGCACACGACATACTGCCTGCACGTTTCTACCTCTGAATTCACAGCCAGGCTTCACCCAGAAGGCACTGACATGAATTATTTAATTTTGTGTTTTTAAGGTTCCCTCTGGTCATATAAAATAGATTCCATTTGAAAGTGTTTTTCTTAATCAATTTTTCTGTTAGCATTTGATGATCTTACAGGTCTTTTCCAACCTAAATGACTCTATGATTCTAAGCCATAAAGTTGTGCTGAATGCACTTGGATAGAGCATACCCTTTCAAGTAATTTTTGTGTTAAGAACCTTAAACCAGGTCTGTTTAATAAATGTTCAATGAACATGTTCTCTGCTGTGGTAGTGCAGTGTTGTAATATTTCTGCAGAAAGGCATACTGCAAGCAGTTTGGACCTGAGAAGTGGTTAGCAATGTGTGGAACACAAGTCAGGGGCTCTGCTGTGAATTCCTCTATGAATCTGTTATGTGATCCTGAGGAAGTCGCGTTGCCTGTCCATTCCTGCTTCTTCCCTGTGTCTCATCTGCTGACAGTACTCTACTTAACATGTTTCCTTTGAAAGGTAGTAAATATAGCATTTTAGAGTCCAAAACTAAATTTCTCAACTAATTTTACACTGATACCATTCCACTTGGATTAGGTAACACATATAAAGAAGAATTTGGTCTTGACCTGTTGGTATTGCACATCCTGAACCAGACTTACAAAGGTATTATCTCCTGCATAAACAAGCCACAGACATATAACCTCATGAGGGTATTTGCTCAACAGTGTGGTTTTGAAGATCCAGCTCACTGTGTGCAGGTATTGTGTTAAATTTGCCTTGTTCAAAAGTATCGAGTACATTCAAGTTGACAATTACAAATTCCCATGAGAATATAAAATGTTGCATCTTACAGAAAAAAAAACACCATAAAACTCCCACGTTTGATGCTGATACCACACACTGAAGTATTTCTTAGTTGGCCACTGGCCAATCCTGCTTAGCAAGCTAATTTAAAAGTACTGTTTATTTATATGTTCCATTTGTCTGCATGGTAGGAGTTCATTTTGACTGACGACACCATACACCTTGTGCTGCAAAGCAGTAATTGTTTGAGTTGATAAAATTTCTCTCAAAAAATTCTACTGAGTGCAATTTAAAAAAATCACATTGTTGAATGATTTAAAAAAATGCAAAAGTTTGCTTTTCCTCACGTTTAATTACAGAAACCATTTGACTGTTTAGACCTCCCCAAAACTATTCTTTCCTAATAATTTATAAAGATTCTGCTCAGTACCTATGGACTATATATATATATATGTGTTCATGTATATATATATTTACATAAAGTGTTAATGCAAAGCCCCATCTTCATTGTGTAATGTAACATGAAATATGGTCACCAGCATGCATGTATGACAGTAGGCTGTGCAGGGGAGGCAATGCACTGATAGCTGCCTTAGCTTTCCCTGTAAATCTGAGGTGGCATGCACTATGTAAGTCTATATCTAGATAATCTATGCAGGCTGTAACACAGAGAGCACAAAGAGCTTCATCTACAAAATGTATTTTACAGAGATTTCCATGGGGAAGGAAGCAGCTAAATAGCTTAGTAGCTCTGGAATCAAATATATGGCCATTCTGAGATTTTTCAAATGGTGCTGTATTTGCTTCTTTTTGAAAATGTGGCTGGATGATGCCTGTGCCCGTCTTTCAGACAAGCAACTATTCTGTTGAGCATTGCTGATCATCCGGATGAGATCCAAAAGCAGAGCTTCCACTTTGCCGGGCTCTGCCATGCCGCAGCCAGTGATGGACTCTGCTGGCTGTGATATCTTCCGTTTTCCAATCAATGCCGTTCCACCAAGCAAAAAGAAAATACAATATTCATAGGGAGGAAGAGAGAAAGCAAGAAGCTATGTCTTTATTTCTCATTGATGCTACCATGTAGGAATACAGACACCTGGATTTTGGTCCCCACTCTCCTTTTCAATATGCTATACATGACCCAGCATCTAACAGAGAAAAGGAAGTAGCTTTTCAGATATCAGATCCCATATTTAGAAATTAGCATCAAGTCCTATTTCTGTGGCAAGCAGCTCCTGGCTAGCTGAATCTCGCTACTCCCACCTGTGGATCTTTGTTATGAAACTAGGTACAGATTTCTTTAATAGTCTCTTTAAATGAAAAAGCAATCTGCTGGGTCTCCTAGAAAGATTTTGATAGGTCAAATGCAATTTTCCATGTAGGATTTGGCCAAGACACATAAACTACTGTCTGCAAAGTAGTGAAAGCTTTGGGGCCTTAAAATGACCATTAAGTGGTATCTATAAACCTCTATTTTTGTCTCAGATAAATACCTGCCCATGCTGCTGCTATCATTTAGCAGCACTGTTAAGCACTGTCTCGGAAATTTTACTGTTGCATCACCTCAATTCAGCTGCAGCTGCAGATTAAACAAGAAGGAAAGCAAAGCTTCCTCTGTTTTCTGCAGCTCATATACTGTAAGCGTTACAAGGATAAAATAAAGGGGGGGGGCGCAGGAGGGTGTCAGCAATAAGTATAGCTGTAAGCCTATTTTCTTTGTGCATTTTAATAGAGATCTCTGCTACACTGAAGCCTGTATGTGGCTTAGTAATAGCCTCCTCTGTGTTGCTCTAGCCCGACTCATCATTTGCTGCACAACTAGTACTAAAGGCTGGACCCTGCTTTGTTACACAGCGTCTTAACCTTGCTTTGCCCTTCTACCCGACAACAGCCGCTTTGTTTCCTTTTGCTAACAGTCAGACATCACAAATTCCTTCTCTCTAAAGCCATTAAAACAGAACCAGCACCACCCCAAGTGGTTTCAGAACTAACTGATTTAGATGCTGGAGTCTGCTGCAAGGCCAAAAATAACTCCCCATTTCTTTCTCCTTCATTGGTGAAAGTAGGAGAGAAAGTGGCCAATGACAGAGACACGAATCCCCTGTAGGCATCGGAGACAAATCTATTTCGTGGCAGGAAAAAAAATAATGCTCTTGAAAAATGTTTCTTTGCTCAGGCCAATAGATACAGAACTGCTGCATGCAATTTTGCTGAACCGATGGTATCGCTTGAATGGCTCACGGACTACATAAAATGCATTACATAATTATATTTTTAAACACTGTCCCCAGCTGTGCTGATGCACATAAAAGCTGTGTTTACAATGGGCTCTGCACATGTAATTATTTTGTGGCACTAGCTCTGTGCATTTCCTTGATGGATGCTCCATGGTGCATAAAATTGTAGCTTTTGTCATAGATTCTTGAATATATTCTTTGGCTGTTTCAGCTTTAAATACTCTGTTGTCCTTGCATGGGTGAACAGGACTGATGCCTGGAAGGGCTAAATTATAGCATCTGAGGGAACACCTTTAAGTCCTCTGGGAGCAGCAGAGGGGGAACATGATGAGTGTTGAAGCCGAGGCACCTGGGTCACGGGAAGCACTGAGCAGCAGAGCTCGCTGCTCCTCCATGAGAGGTTTGCTGTGCTGCTCCTCGGGATGGAACAATGGCTCCACTCCTATTTGGCCTGCACGTGTTCATCCCGGACTAATTAACACTGCGTTGACCCAGCTGCTTTGCAGCACAGGGAGGCTAGGCAATGCCTTATGCCTGTGTGAGTGCAGGAGCAAAGGGGCTGGAGGCTGCTGGTGCAGAGTCAAACAGAACATGGCCTGGACTGTTGGAATCAAAGAGCAGCTTTGATTTATCTTCCATTCTGTTTGTATACAGCAAGCGAGCTCCAAGCATTTCACTGTGAGCTCTCCCTTGTCTGTTCTCCATCCAGTTGTGGAATACCTAACATTTCTTTATGCTAGCGCAGTAGTTGATGTGTAGGACCCAATGAAGAGGACAGTGGGATATTTATCTTAGATCTGTTCCAGTATTCTTGAGTATTAATATCACTGTGAAAACCTAGATGCTGGAAGGACTGGTACACATCACAGTCCAAGAGTTTTGCCTGCCAAGCAATAACACTTGGAAATAAATAAAGACAAAAAGTAATACAATATCCTGAACAACAGCTTCAAAATGATGAAAATGATGGAATAGCAGCATCACAGGTAGCTACCTTTTTTTTTTTTTTTTTTACTATTGCTGCAAAGAACTGGCAGACTTTTATTGTTAATAAGCAAAATGGTTTGGTGGCATTTTACCTCTCATCCTTGGCTAGCCTTAGATATGAGACTCCACAAAGGAAATGTTTGGATTTTGTTGCCAGTCAGTTTTTAATGGCAGGTGTTTGGTTGGAAGTCAGGTCTGCTTTCTGGTAGTAGATAGCTTGAATTCCTTTGTTATCATTCCTTGCCCTTTTCAGTCCTGTGTTTGGTCATGGAAGCTGGAAGCCTATGCTTCCCAAAGGACAGTTGCACCATGTAAAGTAGTAATTGGTCTAATGCCAATGGTGACCGAATTATTCCACAGCAAATGGCCCAACTGTTGGTAAACCAAGTTTTCCACCCTTGCCTGAATATAGTCTTCTCCCATCATGGAAACTGTTCAGCTATGGATGTCCTTAGCATTCCCTCTGTTTGGCATGTGAAGTTTACATACCAGCTTCTAGGCTGTTGATGCATTTTGCACCAAAGGGTCAGGTGATGGAAGAACAATCTTTGGAGTGGAAAAAATGTGGAACTGCAAAAGTTTATTGTATGTTCATTTGCATAGTCTGCCTTTCAGATAAACCGCATCCCTGCATGTATACTGGTACTTGAAAAAGAGTCCTTGGATAACCTGCACAGAAGCTGAACCACCAGAGGTGCTACTTCAGAAAAGGAAGCAGACAAAGGTACCAGAAGCAGTGCAGGGGAAACACTTCTGGAGTAAGCACCCCCTTGTATTGTTCATATACGTGTCCATCCTGTTTCTGGATCACAAGTTGTTGTTATTTTATTAGAAATAACATGGCTTGTACATATGAAAAAAGGGTACATTTTTCACTGGGTAAGACATACTTCTTACTCAAGTATGTGAGTACTGTTTCCTAAAAGGGCTTATTTCCTTCTACCCCCTTACTCTAGAGAGCCCTGCTGGAGAGTCTATCAGCCATCTAGGCCAAAATATGCTTTTTCAAATATGTGATCAACTTATACAAATCAGCATAATTCCATGTGCTTTGATAGAGCTACGACTTAAGCCAGTGGAGGATCTAACTCCTCGGTATTTTATGTAACATAGATGAACCCCAAAATTTGTGGTCAGAGAAGAAATATTTCTAGGTATGACATGCTTGCATCATTACTCTTCCACATTAGTTGAAGTCCCTTGCTGCAGCCGCTTGTGCAAGACTTTTGTGTTTATCTTTACGGTACATGGAGATAAGAGTTGCCTGTCTTTTGCAAAATGTTAGTGTTGCGTACAGGCAAGAGTAAGAATCCACAAATTTTGCAGTTCAACAAGAACAAAGCAGTCCTCTTAAGACTACTGTTTGAACCCTGACCTTTGCCTTTTTGTGTCTCTTAAGTCACCAGAAGCTTCTGTTTCCAAAAGCAGAATAATGCTTTGAGAAGTCAAAGTTCAGTGTAAATGATGTCATGGCTATAGGGATTGAGTTGTCATCTTTGTTGCAGTAAGTCCCTCTTGGAAATGTCCGATAAAGCCAGAAAGAAAATGGGACTTATTTGACAGATTTTTGGAGCACTATAATTCCATTCTTGCTATATTATTATCTGTGAGAAGCTTTTTCTTTTGTAATTCCATAAAGCTCTATCACTATATTATCTGAGCAGCTAAGTACTCAGATTATGTAAGTTGAACATAATAAGATGTCTGTAAAACTTTGCTGCTTACAGCCTTGGAAATTTCTACATTGCTTTTCTATGGTGACTCAGCTGCAGATCTCCCATATGATCTAGGAGAACGCGTGGTGGGGTGGGATTTCCATCCTTTGAAGGAGTGTAGCATGGCTCTCAGGTATGACCTCGGCTGCAGCCTTGATCTCCTCCCACATCCCCTGGACTTCTCTGGGCAGTCTTCAACTGCTGATCAGCAGATGCTCGCTGTAGTTCCTGTCACGCATTTCAATTCTGTCCTTCTAGGAATGTTTACCTTATGTTTTCAAAGCAATCCACCTTTTGATTTGCACAGCAGGAGAATTTGCCTGTTGTACCAGATAGCAACCTCACTATGTACTTTGACAGTCTGTTTCTTATACAGGATATTTTTGGCCCATAAGTGATGCTCTAAGAATAATTCTACCAGTACTATTTTTATGGTATGTATAGCTTCACAGTGCATTACTAACCATATGGCTAAGCACAGTACATGGAGCTACATGGCAAGGTTTACTGCCCAGTAGGAATGAGAAACACGTATTTTGAATAGATGTGTAATGAAAAAGAAAAAAAAAAAGCATTCAACTTCAAAGGTACAGGCTTAGGACCTTTATTTCTTCTCTTGGTTCTCCCTTGATTTTGATTGAGGTTCAGCATCATCTCCCTTGGAATCTCACCACAATAATGTGGGCTCAGAGCAGCTGTTTTTACTTTGCCTTGCTGATGACAGTCAGGAGATAAAATGCAGAGGAGTAAATTCTGCCTGGCTGCTACAGGTTGCATCACACAACCACTGGTAGGTCTCTGAGAAGTGTTACTGATAGCTAGATTTTATCTTGGTGGGGGTAAGAGCTCATGAAACAGGATGGCTCAAGGAATGACTAATGAAAGCTTTATGATGAAACTTCTGTCTAAGCCATGTCAACTGTGACCGAAAATTATCATAAGAGGGGTTTTTGACAGTCTAGGGTGAGTGAGCAGGTTCCCTGAGTCCAGCTTGTGGTAGAGATGTGTCTTCAATGTAAAATCCACTTAACTCAGTTTGTATCAATTAATGTCAGTGGGGAAAACCACAAATGGTGATGTGGCATGGTGGTGAACTACGCTCTTACCCCTCAAGTGGCTTCTCCGATTTAGAGCTGGACCATTTAATGAGGTAGATGATACTGCCGTTACTTTGTGTTTTTCTCTTCTGTAGATAAATCATTCCAGTCAGATGTATACACACAGCTGTGTTTTGTGTGTTCATGCAGAAACGCAGACTCCAGTTCTCTCAGGAACAGTCCCAGCTACTCAACTGGGACTACATTATCAATACAGGCATCATAATATTCAGGTGGGCCTCCTATGCAAATGTCACAGGGAGTCCCCCTGCGTGACTCTAATTTATTACTCTACCAAAATGTCCTTCTTCAGCTCCTTGATCCCAGTCCCTAGGATTTACAATGCTTTAAGGGGTATCTTTGCTTTTCTTGTGACACCAGTTGCTCCTGTACAATCTCAAATCATTAGTTACGCACTTAAGTCAACGTGGAGGTTTCACCTAGTGTATTGACTTAGTAGCGCTCAGTGAAATTACCTACTGCCTTATTATGCCAATGATCACGTCCTGCTTTCTGTAAAGCAATGTCCAATTTCACTATTTCTGCCATAAAGCATTATTTCCCCTGAAGAAGAACAAACTCCACCTTTTGGGCAGGGTTGCAAATGAGGCAGGATGTCCTCAAGGTGCGGGGGGGCAGAAAGGGGACAGCTTTGCTGTAGGGAGTCAGGAGACAAGGTGAGAATTGGGGAAGTTGGAGCTTTAGCCTTGACTCGATAATGATTTTCTGTGTGGCCTTTTGTAAGCTCTTTCATGTTTCCACCTCATTTTGCCCAAACCTAAAATGGAGTTCAAAATTGTCACTTCTTTAACACCTCCCCCTCCCCACACACACAGCGAGTTGTGAGAAGGCTTAATGTTTATCTCGGAGGCTTTGAACAGTATCATACATCCAGGGAATGTATACGGGCATTCAGACCCTAGAAAGAGCTTTACAAAATCATCAGTAAATAAAATGGCACTTATATTAATCGTAAATTTGGGATTGGAACAGAATATGTGGTTAACAAACCTGCAAAACAAGCTTTGTTTCATTGGCTTGAGCTGCTTTATAGTTCTGTTTGTGTATGTGGAAGTGATGTTCAGTCTTTTTAAATGAGTCACAGGACTGGAAGAACAAAAATATTTGATGGTAACATACAGCAGCAAAACAATTACTCTTTTCATTCTGACAAGCATGATAACCAGAATAGCTAGTTAGAGCTAGAGGTCTAGGCTGGTAGTTTCTTCCCATGTATCAGGGATTTTAGATCTGCTTGCAAGACAGTGAAACAACTGAAATGTCATAACAATAAAAACACAACATGAGATCAAACAATAAAATCAAGCATGCCTATTAGGATACAACTATTTACACGCATGAAGGCTCTCCTGGTCAGTGAGTCCATGCAGTATTCTCACACAGCGCAGCCTTGTCTAGCAGCTTTCTGTACCTTTATCCAGAGGAGACTCCTTTCCACCCTGCTTGCTGCATTGCACCACTGATTTAGTGAAGACATCATCCTCATAAGGATGCTCTTCTAACTCACCTCTGAAATCCGCTTGCTTTTCTCCTCTGACAATTAGGTTTAAATGTGCTGCAGCAAAGTACTCATCCTTAGCAGCCGTATGGCTTTTTAAGTGATAAACTGCATTAGCAAATTCCTTATTAGATAATCTATCAAATGAGGTCATGCATAATTTTAGCAGCCTCATCTTGATTTATAGCATGATCGCAGCAAATTACGCATACACAAACCAGCATGCTGGCTGTCAAAGTCAGGTATTTTTACTCTGCTAAAAAAGCTATTTCCAGGCCAGCCCAGTGGCCTACTGGTAGCATTCTGCATCGCCACGGCTTGCCCAGTTTGTGTTACAGCCCTCAAGCTCACCCCTCATCTCTTATTAGGACTGACGAGAGTTCGAGGTGGTAGTCTAAATCCTTGCTTCATACCTCCTAATAATAACCCTTAATGGTGTTTATTTTGACAGGTTTTCCGTACTCCCCTTAAGTAGGGGCATAGGCTCGCTAAAAGGGTCAGATTAGGGATGGGGAAACTGGGTCTGCAGGGTGCTGATCTGCTCCCTGCCTCCCATCTGTGTTCCCAAGGGAATGAAAAGCTAGTTGGAGTGAATCACCAGGCAGCGCTGCGCACGCCTGTAACGGAGTCTGCCTTCTGGTCCAGGCTGATCGGGACGGTAGAGGCTTTGTCGCCTGCACTCACAGGCACTGGAGGAGGCAGTGCTCTGTCTCCTACGGCCATCTGCATTGGGAAGCCGTGCCACCTGCCTCGCTACAAGCAGAAGTGATGAAATTCGGGGAAAATGGGAGGGAGCTTCAGGAACAAACGCTGTTTCTGAACTGTGCTTCGCTACCGCTGTTGCATTTCTGCTCGCTGCGAGTAAGCTGCTCCTGGGATCCAGAAGGGACATGATTCCTATCCCCCAGCCTCAAACTTCTTCTGCAAACATTTCATCCGTGGAGATTTCTCTCTAATTACCATAGGGGGGAGCTGCAATAAATGATCTGGTCTTGCCTTTCTCTTCACCTGCTCCCACCTCACATTGGTATTTCTAGGGTTTGAGCTGTGCAAAGTGGCGAGAGTACGTCATCTACATGTCTCTGAATAAGTTACGTCTCTCCCACTGGACTTATGGCCAAACCCTGTCCACGAAGGACAAAGCGGGACAGAACAAGATGTGTTCCTCAGCATTCCAGCTATCTGCCCCTAAACTGTAAACTAAAAACTAAATGAAAATGTGAATAAAAATTTCCCCAGGAGATATAAGATCATAGAGGCCTAACTATTGCTGCATGAAAATTTCTTGAAGCGCTTAATATGAAGACCTCTACATTGTCTTTGTAAGGAGTGAGAGACTGGAAGAAATCAAAGCCATTTATCAAAATGAGTAAGCAAAGGGCATGCCTGCAGCGGATGGCACTGCTGTTTTGCACACCCTATGGTAATTTTGCCTAATCCTACTGAATGAGTTTTTCATGCACGTATATATGTGTGTGTGTGTATGCATATCTGTCATGAGTAAAATCTATTGTACCCTCAGCTGACAAACTGCGTGTGGCAGATTGCAGCAGGGCTTGGGGAAAGAAACTCATGACCCAGACTAAGAGTAGAGTATAGGACTTCCCTCCAGAGCCCATCAGCCAAAATAGCAATTGCACCTCCTCCCCACCCCGATACCAACACCGGTCTGGCGTCCCTCTTCTCTCCTCTTCTTTTACCCCTGCCAGGGGTGGCTGAAGATGCAGCAGAGAGGATGATGAGAAGGGATTTGTTTCTTCGGGGTGCAAATATAGGGCGAAAATTGGGCGAGCGAAGGAGCGGCTGTGTGGTGCTAGCCCTGCAGTGAGGCCATGCCACAGGATGGAGAGGGGTGAAGCGGGCAGGGCTGGCAAGTTTGCTGCAGGAGGTGTGAAATGCCCCACGCGCCTGAGGATGTGTGCTGAGGGAGGGTGGGGGACTCTGCAGACACCCCTGCAGACCCCGCAGCACTGCCATGCAAACAGCAGCCTCTCACCTGGGTCTGCACTGCAAGGGCATATTCCTCAGCAGCCACCGAGCAGCACTGACCAAAACCATAGCTAGAAGCACAGCAGAAAGTCTCCATTGGTGCAGTGGGCACTGGGCTCCCCGAGAGCCCTGCCTGGCCCCATCACTGCTCCGGGCCCAGACAGGGATCCCTAGGCAGGCAGGGGAGGGGGCACAGCCCCATCTCCCCAGGGGCCCCTGGGAAAGCAGCTGTGCCACCCCCTGGGCTCCATGGGGTGATGGGGGCCCCCCAGCAGCGAGCAGCCCCGGGTTGGCCGCTCCTTCTCTAGACCTGCCTCTGCAGAGGTGCTTGCAGCCATTGGCACGGGCGCTGCAGAGCCGGTTGCCTGGCAGCACGAACGCGTCCTCTTCCTCATGACAAACATCATCTCCATCGACCCAGACCACCTCCCGTTTCAAATGTCTGCCCAAGCCGGAGAGCCCAGCAAGGGAAAATGCGGCTCACCAAAATGAGCTGAGCAAGCCCTGTTTCATCGTTTGGGTGATGCAGGGACCCTTGCACTAAGCGGCTGCCCCACAGGTGAATTCATCCAGCACCATAAGCAAAATGCCGTTGTGCTCGGCAAGTCAGCCTGAGTTAGCACTAAGAGAACAAGCGCCCTTAAAGAAACACATGCTAATTAGAGTGCGTGAATATTTAGCTTTCTGCGAAACTGCCAGAGGAAAAATAATTGTGAAGCTAAGCCCAAGGTCTGCCTTCTTGCGTCTGGGTCTTCAGTTCCTGCTGAAAACACGCTAATGTGTTTGATGTGCCGAAAGAAGGCAAAGCATTGTATCTGAGAGCACAGAGTTGCTCCAGGTCTCTGTGGCTTATAAAGCGTGTGCAGCGTGTTTATCTGCTCCCAGCTTGGCACTCAGCCTCCGAGCGTGCTGCTGCATCCAGCCGCTGTGCTGTAGTAACTCAGATGCTGAAGATCGCAGTGATCATAGGATTATGAATTTGAGAGACATAAAAATTACCAGCTTCAGAGTTATCCATCTTTCTTAAAAGAGAGAAAACCATTATAAGTCAGGCACATTACCCGCCAGCAGCCTACTGAAGAGAGGCTTCTGCAGAGAGGTGGAGGACAGGAGGATGCCTGATGAGTGCAGAGTGCAGCAAGGGTGAGGGCACAGGCTGGGAACGGAAGGAGAAGACTAACTACGTGCAACCACAGAGCTGGTGTGGTCAGAATGCCACGGTGCCAGTGCTGTGCAGGGAGCACACGGGAGAAGGAGCGAGTGGACTCTCTGCCCAGGGGGCTGTGGTGTACTGCAGGGATGTGGATTTGGGCTGCTCAAGCTCTGGGAGAAGCTGGGTTTGATGGAAGTGTGAAGGTGCCCAGCTGTGCTGAGCTCCACACCACCACAGCTGACGGCTGCATTGCAAGGTAGGGTGGGTGTCTCTGTGCTGGGGTGCACTTACTTGTAGAGACATAGTATGAGACCCTCTCCTCCTGTCTGCAGGAAGGCTGAAATCAGTGTGGCCCATCAGTCATTTTCTCAGTCTACTTTGAAACAGAAGATTTGTCCCAAGGAGGCTCAAGCTACAGGACAGCAGGCACACCAGGTGCAGAGGCAGCTCTCTTCAGACTGTGACCGCTTGACATGACGCGGGAACGAGCATCACACCATCAGGGAGCTGCAGCTCCATCCTCTGCAACGCCAGCATCAGCCCTCCCCACCTAGGGCGGTGGCGATGGCTCAAGGGAGCCAAAGCCAGGGTGAAAGGAGAGGGACAGAGACCGGGTACAGGGAGATGCACAGCAGGGGAGTGCAGCAGCTTGTCCATTTTCAGGTGAAGAAGGAAATCTCTGGTGGGTGCTGCACAAGAGGAGCTGTGGCGCAGGGGGTGTAGCTGTTGAGGTTGGGAGGAGGGTGGGAAGGAAGGGCTGCTATTTAATTGCCAGCCCCAGTTCTATCAGCAAATACGAGGATGAGCTGTTGCTGGTGTGGAAGGTAGCAGATGGCCTAATTGTGAGATTCTCCCTTGCAAGAGCAAAATGATATACTGTTTTTACCATCTTTGCCTAGAGCTGAGTGCTAGCTTCAGGTACTACCAAGACACACTGTACAGAGGCACTTTGTGCCAGAAATGTGCTCTAGTGTTAATCAGGAGAAAACTGTGCTTGAAGTGACATTTAAAAAATAATTATTATGGCCCAGTGCTGTTAGTCACACATCCCAAAAGCTGATCGGGCTAACAGAGCTTTCCAAAACATCTTCTGCTCAACATATCATCTGGAAATTATGCCATCATTGTGTCACCATGTCTCACCTCATAACCACCTGGACACTGTCTATGTACGCACACTATTTTTTCCCTCTTCTTGGGGGGAAAAAAAATTCTTTCTCTGTCTTCTGATTTTCCTCACACTGCTTCAGCTGGTTTCATGCAGATTCTTGCCTCAGCCATTTGCTGGAGAGCACAGGCCTTACTTTCCCAGAGACAGCTACGAAGCATCGCCATCTCATCTCTCCGTGTGCGAAGCCCCAGGTAGCACCACCACTGCGAAGGCCCGAGGTGCCCTGTAACAGCTCAGCGCTCTGCAACGCTCCAGGCCTGCAGGCAGAGACAGCGGAGCTCGCCTGCGTCACGCTAATATCAGGTGCTTGAAACTTTATATTGAAGGTGCAGGGTCGTTACTGGTGAGTCGTTATGGCAGGTGCATTTTGTCAGCTCCAGCTCTGATTTGACAACAGGGGAGAGGGCAGCGCCTCTCTCAGCTGGGTCAGGTTTTCAGAGAAAACTCTGGTAAGGACTTAAGTGGGAGAGAAACCTTTGACTAACCTGTAAATCTCCTTATTATTACTTATCAGTCAGTGCAAAACCCAGGGCAAGGATCAGCTTGGTCTGGAATCAAGTGAATGCTCCATTTGAGGATAACAGCCCATTTCTTGTTGATTTTTTTTGCAGGTCACTGGATATATTTTTAAGGACTTTTGCCTGCTGAGTATACCATATGCTGTCTCTTCCTGCTAGTCCTTTAAACTTCATCATGTTTGTTGGGTTTTTTTGGTAATAAAAGCGCTTTAATGGGTTATCTGTAAGCTTTGCCTCTTGAAATACTAGGATGTATTAAATCTTATTTAAGTCTGCCCTTCCCTTACTGTCCATCTTCAAAAGACTCTTATCTATGCAGTAGATGTCTATGCTGCAGCAGTCTGTCCCCCTCCCCTCCCCTCCCCTCCTCTCCTCTCCTCTCACTTGCTTCCCCCCAGTTTGCTCAGAAGTCTCCTGCTAAAAATCCCACAGCTGTGACACACCAGCCCATCTCTCTCAAATCCCACTGATTTCATGTCTCTCTCAGCCTCCAATTAAATCTGCTTTTCCTATCTTCTCCTTCAAGGCCCTCTGTAATGTTACTTTGCCTTTGATCTCGTTCCTCCCACTCCTCCTCCTGCCTGTATTCTCCCAGTTATTCTTCCTTTCTGCTCATTTTATCTTGTTCTTGGATGGTTCAGTCTTGCTTTTTTCTTCACGTTCCTCTGATACCTCAATGCATCTCCCATTTTCTATTAGCCAAACATTTTTCCTCTTGTTCTGTCAACTCTACCTTAAATCCCAGTCTTTTTCTTCCTTGCTAGTGATAACACCCCACACGCGCTCATGCAGAGTTGCCTGAGCTGTTGTCCCGTGCGGTTTTCCTGGAGTGCATGTTCTTCACACCAGGAATTTGTGGTTCTCCTACAGTGCACACCCCACAGATACAAACACACAAGGGTCTTTTGAAGAGCAGCAGTCGCTGGTAAGTAACAATTCATTATTAATCCTGTTGCTTATACGATACACAGAAAACTCTAAACTTTCTCTAGCTGGGTAATAAGATGAATCTTTTCTATGTTGATGTGAAGGCACACTTTGCAGGCTCTAGCTAGGTAAATGCATAAAAATGCATGTTATTTAAACTTACAGTGACTTAAACTTCCTATAGGCAGCAAAGCTGTTCGAGGAACATAAATAAGAAGCAGGTTTTGGGTCTCGCTTTGCTATATTGCCTTGCACTACCACGACATCACTGGCTGCGTTGAAGTTGCCTTTAACATCTTTACATTCCTGCGCATGTCAAACAATAGGGACTAGCTCCCATACAGCAGAGGAAATATAGCAGCAAGTGTCTCACGTCCATTTCTCAACTGTCATCAAATAGCTTTTATTCATGGCATAGCACAAGTGTCAGCCAACTGGCAAAGGCAGCCTATATTAAAAATGTTGGGGATTATTCATGTCAACAGACACAAGGGAGCTTTTCTCAGTCAGTGGATCTGCACTAGCGGTGGTATGAAAATGCAGCAGGTTCTCTAGAGTAATCTCAAATCTGAATAACTTCAGAAGGAGGCCAACAGATGACTGTCACTTCCAAGTACAATTAAAGAATTCATCTAGTGCAATTAGATGAGAGCTTGGATAGGTGAGAGGTTTAACTGTGTGGATAGATAGAAAAGGCTATATCATAAGGATGTTATGTAGGAAGACTAAGATGATATTTTTAATAAAATGCTCAGATTGAAGATGGTCTGCAGGTTGTGAGCTGGTGGTGGCTTCTCAAGTTTGCTTCTGATTACATAATTAGCTGATAGGTCCTTGGCCTGTTTGATTGTAGGCATTTACTGCGCTATTTGGAATATGATTGCCATTGGCCACGTGATTTGTCTTTTATGGACAAGGTGCAATTAGAAATGGATTAATTCTTTCTCCTTTTAAAACATTAAAAAACAAATCCCTGTTTAACTGAAAATACCTTTTATTAAATTTGTGAGAATATTACTAGAAAAAAAAAAAAGACAGAAACAATCAGTAAAATTGCTTACCTTAAAAACATCAGGTAAAGGTGGAAAATGATGGAGGTTTCAGATGTCTCAGGTTAGCTGTTAAGGGCAATTCACTGACCAGTTATTTCAGTCCCACTGTACTTGCAGAAGTCTATTATGTTCTGTCATCTTGCATTTTTTAATTGTTGCTTTTAAAACATATGGCCTGCTTCTTTTCCCCCTCAATTATTTTTGACTAGTTTAATTCTCTGAACTTGGTGATGTTATGTGGATGTGAAATCAAGAGCAATTTAAGTGGAAAATAAAAAATTAAGGCCCATGCAAGTTATCATGAATAAGGTGACCTGATCTGCTCTGACACAGATCTATGTTCCACTTATGCTCTGGAAAACTTTGGATACTATATTTTCATCAAAACCTAATTTCTGTACAAACGTGTGATGCAGAAGAAACCCAACCAGCAAAACCCTCAGATGTATCCCATTGCATCTCCATGACAACATATAGATGCACAGTCTGCTATATACATCGTTATCGGGAGACTAACTGCTCCTAGATTTTTCCCACGTCGAGCTGAAAGGCAGACCGACCAACAGGGTAGCTGGCTGCAGAGGACGTTGCTGGGATTTAAATCTGGAAACTGCAGTTCGTGATTCATGCAGGGTAAACCGGAGGCAAATGGAGCAGCCTTACTGAAGAGGTGAGCCTTGCGCTACAGCTTCCCTTGCTGAGGCTGCTTGGTCAAGTAAAGGAATGGGCACTGGCAGGTCTCCAACGAATCTGAAAAGTCACGCGGAGGACCTTTGCAGGGTTCTCAAAGTCTTCCTGAAAGGCTGTTAGTGTGACCTACCAGCAGAGTGAGATAAGAACGGAAGGTAATTTGGGTTAATGAGTTATCCTGAGAGGTTTTCTTTTTCCTGCACATGTAGAAGGAAAGGGAGAGCGATCCTGTCCTCTCTCCCTGGTGGAGAACTCTGAGCTCTGTGACAAGAGGTTCGCTCTCCACTCCCCGGCAGCATGTAGGAAACCAGGGTCCGCAGGCCAGACCAGGGGCACATGCAGCCAAGGCTTCTCCCAGATGGATGATCCATTCCTCACAGGCAAAGGATCAGACTAGGACCAAGAAAAGGAACCTGCCGCTCACCATGTATATGTGTGTGTGTGGTTATCTCCCCTCTCGTAGTCCCCAGTGTTTATTGCACTGGATTTAATTGCTCTGTAAGTTTCATGTTAAATCAAACAATAAATGTTGCCATGTCGTTTACTTGCTTCCGGGAGCAGTTAGGAGCAGGACCTTGGGTTGATGAGCAGTCCCATGGGGTCAGGAGACCGGCTTTCTCCTTTGGGCTGCTCTGCAGAGGGACTGACCCTGTAAAGCTGCAAACACTGTGCCAGGTCTGCCTTAGGCACTGGTGGCTGCAGTGCACCAGCTCCCAGCTGGACACTGGCGTTTGAGAAGCGTGGTAAGGATGCGCCGGCTGGGATAGCCGAACAGCGATAGATTCAGTAAATCCCCCCTCCTGGCTTTCTTCCTAACCTGTCCTTTCCTCAGCTCTTTCCCCCAGCACCAGTGTGGTTTACATCACTTCATTCAAGGGTGAGCGGCCTCGCCTTCGCGGCAGCGTCCGGGCACGCGCGCGGCCACTCCTGCAAAGCAGCTGAAGTGCTGTAATTTCATACTCCAGCTGACGGTGCAGGAACTTGTTCATCTGCCTGTCCCCTAGCGTAGACATGGTCCTGGCTGCCGCAGGCACTCTCAGTGCAGTCGGTGGAGCTGAATTAGTGTTTGCAGTGGTTAGGAAACGTCCCTACTATAAACAGGGCTGTGTGTGTAACCACCCGAGTAAAGCAAGGTTGGCCTTTTTATACTTGTTTCTGACTTCTGGACTGGGGAAGTCAGTCTTCTTCTGCACTCCTACACCGCTCTAAGTAAGGCACCTTAGGTGCCTTACCTCCAGTCTCTGCGGCTCAGCTTTCCTTTCTGAGAAACAGAGATAACAATATTGACCTTCTTGGTAGAGCACTTTCTCATTTTTTTTTATGAGACGTGCTACATAAAAGCTGATTGTTAGGTTTTGTTCAGCTAAGTCCTCAGCTTAACAGTGGGGCATGGTATGTTATCAGCCATAAAAAAAAAAAAAACTTATACTGATCTTTAGCATTTAGGGATAGACCTTTGTTCTGCTTAGTTACTTATAATCTTTGGAGTGGTGTGGCCTGGTTTTGGTTTTTTTTTTTTTTCTTTTTGCTGTTCTCTGTGTGTGTATGTATTGTGTACATATGGTTGACTTTTGCTTCTATTAGGGCCAAAGATCACTTGGTTTAGCTTAACGTTACAGACGTTAGTTGGCACCAGTGAAGTGACTGGCCTGCGATATGCCATTCAGCACATTTCCTCTGAAGGCAAATTAGTTTGCCAACAGACAAGAAATGGAGTAAGAAACCACTGAACCAAAAAGGACAAAAAGAAGGACTATGATCCCCAAACAATAATCTGCCTTTCCTTCAGCACTCTATGAATGTTTTATGCTAACGGCCAGGCATTCGTTGCAGATAGCCTTTTCCTTTACCATAATAACACATATTTCCCTCTATGTAGCCTCTGAAGAAGAAAAGGAATTCCTTTTTTGTCCATAGGGCAGTTGAAAGATTTGTCTCCAGCCTGGACAGCATGGTGCAAGGGTGGCAGCGTTGAGGAGTGCCCAAGTTCATGGCAGATGGCATCTGGGCATGATGGAACCCAGGAGTCTTAGGTAGGTTCCTATTTAACAGCATTTCCACTGCAGTGCCTAGCTACGCATGTCAGGAAGATGTAGACAGACAAAAAGCCATCACAGATAATACTAGTTCAAAGTCAAGATAATAGCAGGAGCAGCAAAGTCAAGCCCCAAATAGTTCCCCATGGCCTAATACCTCTTTTTCTGAAAAACAGTGTCTGGAAATGACAGTAGGGTATACAAAGTGTGGGGAGCCTGGTGCTGGACTGGATGATACTGGAGCCTCAGCTCCCTCAGGAAGCAGCAGTAGTGGTGGGACAGCATTTACAACAATGATGATTGACTTTAGGGTGTTTCAGAAAGAACTCAGTATATCCTGCGGGCGTGGGCTGGTGTTCCTGATGGATGGCAGCCATTCAGGTGAGAACAGAATAATTTACCGTTCTTTCGGTTACACATAACTGAAACAATTGGGAGCTGGGCAGACTCCCCATAAGGCTCTTCAGGAATCTGAACCCAGCAGCAGGGTGGTTTGGCTAGGGGCTAATCTACCCACTAATGTAGAGATCGACTTGAAGGCAGCAATTTCCTTGGGGGGTAGAAGAGAGACAGAAACAGGACAGAGAGCCAAGAAGGCTCAGGTGTAGCTGGAGGAGCCCCCAGCAGTGTGACCCCAAACAAAAGCCGAGGGAGGGATTTTGGGCACAGTGCTTTCAAGCAAAAGACACTTGAAATTGCAAACAAAACTCCTTGCTTCTTGTTTGGCCTTTGTTTAAAAAGTTCAAGGACAAAGGGCTTAGTGCATTTGGTGTTAATCAAGAGCGCTGATGTAATGAATTACCTGACTCCATCAGCATTCTCATCCCAATGGAACCAACCCAAAATAACTCTCGCCCCAAACTGATCGGGGCTGTGTAACTGATATGGGCTGAAAATAATAATGGTCTATATATTTCTTAAGAAAAAGTTCTTATTTTAAAGACTTTGGTAATAAATGCAAGAGTTGAAGGCAGCGGAGTTGGATAGGCTATTATTCTCCAATCAATTCAATTTTTAAGCCTTACTTAAAGAATGCTAATTTGAAATGAGATATTCTTCTGATCATTTCTACAATTGAGGGGATGTAAATTCACATTCGTAATGAATGCTTTTTTTTTTGATTGCAGTAATCCAAATGATCCTATTTAATATCAAGGACAGAGCTGGTGTCTATTTTTTGATAACTGCTTTGCATAGCATACTCCATACGGTTAAAATTTTTGGAGAACGGTTTTAGAAGACACAACGCTTTGGTAGGACAGTCCTGGTGGCTGGAACAGGCTCCTCCTGCAGACAGAGCATTGGGATGCCACAGAGCTAAAAGTCACATATTCCAGGTTCTTCATATTTTGTCCTAATAATCTTTTACTGCATTGTTTTAACCTCAAGCATCACCTGTCTGGACTTCAAAGAATAAGATGTGCTCATTTTACCTGTCTCCTCTTTCTAGCTTTCACCTTATCCTGTCGTCAGAGCTGGCAGGTCTTATTCTGGTTCCCAGTCTTCCTGTCCAGTTGTACCTTTTCCAGCCTGAAAACAACCTTCTACATTTGATTGGCTTCCCATTCTCAAGGTGACGAGTTTAAAACCCATTGTCTTTGGAAAATGAAATGAAAACTTCTCAGGACTGTACATGTGAAAATCCTAGGAAGAATTTTGGAGGACTTTTGACCAATGCAATTGAGCGTGATAAAAATCCTTAGAACAATTTAGCTTTTGTATGGTAACTATATGCACTGAGAGTCAATGAGAACACGTAAGAAATGCTATTTGTTTCTATGTGTAATATGAATAATCATCATTATCAACATCACAGAATAGGGAAGAAGACAAAAAGCAGATATTGTAGATATGTTGGTGATAATGGGCTGTTTGTAACAGGAATATTTTTAGGCGTTCCACATGGTAATATGTAAATATTTCAGTTGAGCAGAGTTTTAGGTCATATATAGTTTTCTTAAGATTTGTGAAAAGATTAAGAATCAGATTTGCAGAAAAGCAGCAGAGTTGAGTGTAGTGCAGATGAGAACACTGTCCCCGGTGATGTCTTCAGGCATCCTGAGCTGAAAGTTACAGCTAGCCAAGTGCCACAGGGAATTAGAGGGCATCTGTATGCCTACTATCCACTACAGTGCTTTATCATTAATTATTATTGTTCAGATACTATGCTGCCTGCAGTTTGTAGATACTGAAAGAATTTTAAGAGGGACATAGTCAGAATTTCTTAGTATAAGACCAGGAGCAAAAACATTTCACCTCTAACAGAGATTTGCTTCATGGCTTCGGACAAAATATCCACTCTCCCTTCATTCTCTCTGTAAACAGGAGCTAGGATTTGATCTCATGGGATGTTGTGAGATTAATGTTTTCTTGTATGCATAAACTGTTTTGAAGGCGGAAAGGTCCAAGTCTTCTTTCACAGCAGCCTTGCGATTACAGTACAAACGGAGCAGACCCCATCTCTCCTCAGAAAGGGACAAACAGCTTGGAACTCAGCAAATACTCTAGCCAGCTAGAACAAATACAATTTTGCAGTCCATTGATTTCCATTTACAATGCCAAGGTTTATTTGATTTATTTTTTTAATATCTATGTGCCACAACACCAGCTTCTTTTTTTTTTTTTTTCTCCTTTTTAAATGAAGTGTTACTGGCACGTGGTCCTCGTTAGCCTAGAGATATTTTGCATAAGTTAAGACAAAGGATCAGCAGGCAAACAAAACAGGGCCATTTAGGACAGTGTTGATGATGCAGCCCAAAATTGTTTTCTCCTTATGTGAGAGAGTTTAGGATTTCTGAGCATATTGGACTATGTAGGGGTGCATGGACTATGTAGGGGTGTCTCACACGTATGTAGTTAGGGCCAGAGTTAGATGTCTGGATGCTAGGTGTTGTTTAAGGACTCTTAACACATAATGGTAGCAAATGTATGAATGGGGAAAAATTCTGTCCGCCAGTGTGGCTCTGCCTGCGCACCCCTAGCACTATGTGGTGCCCAGCACAGTACTGCAAGGCATCAAGCCAGAATCCTCCTGGTGCTGAAAGGCTGATGCTGGGAGTGGATCCTGGCAGGGGGTCCTCTCCACAGAGCCTGGTTTTGGGCCGTTTCACCAATGCGACATGCACCCTTCCAGCTTCCCTTTACCTGGTGTATGGGTCGCTGTCACTGACTGTGACCATGATTAAATAGTGCCTGCCGCTACTGAATGAGCGGAGGACTCTGAGGCAGATCAGTACAGGTGCCGTTGTCTCGCCTAGAGAAAGCGGGCTATTGCTGCCGCCACAGGCACTAGGAGAGGTGGGGATGGCTGGGGAGGCAGGAGGGAGAGAGAGGGAGTAGCTGCTGTTGAAAGGAGCCATGCACTGATACCCTCTAAACTGTTGGAAGAAGCAAAGTTGTTGCTGATAATAGAAAGCACGCACAATACCTATGGGTTGCAAAGAGAATTTGACCTATCAGTCATTAAATATGGGGAAACTTGCATTGTCACTGCTCACTCCAACTGCTGCTTATGGGTAAATGGAAGATTGGGCTGTCAGGCTGTCAGCTTCTATGAGCCCTAACTTCCCCCTGAAAGGGAGATGGCCATTTTCCCAGGAATGGCCCCAGCTCTTCCAGTTACAGCCAGTCAAGTCCAATGACATCAAATATTAATCTGGCACAGAACTTGGGCTGTCCGAGTACGTTTTATAAGAAACAGCATATCAAATCCTTTGGGCCTGATGACTATCACTCCTTTGTTGTCACATCAGTCAGTCACTTTAACCCAGATTCTCAGTCAATTCAAAAGAAAGAAAATGGTGCTTCAGAGAACTGACTACTGCAAAAGTACTTTAAAAAAATGAACAGAAGGAAGGCAGGGCTGAAACTCATCACAAAAGATCCCACCATAAAATCGGGAGAACGCACAAGGAGCCTAGATGACCTCACAGCAAGAGGCTGTGTTGCTATTTTGCGTACGGTTTCTCTGCAGAGGCAGACCTCGGATCATCCTGAATCTAGTCTTTGGGCTCGCAGTTAGTTCAGAGCCTCGGGCCTGATCTGTTTGCATAACAGCATTTATATTCCTTTTATAACAGAATTTGTGTCTGTATAACAGAAATTTCTAGCACTATGAAAGCAGACAAACTTTGGAAATCGGATTTCCCAGGTGCAGTGCGAGAAGGCAGGTCAAGGGCACCGGTCTCTTGTGGTTGTTGTTGCCTGACCACAGCCCCCTGTAACCCGGCAGGCAGACGCCACCTTCAGAGGCACTCTGTGTCGGGCAGCTCCCTGCCTACGTTTTCTCTAGCATCCAGAACCGGCGCAGTGCTTTGATCCACCTCTGATTTTGCCTATTGAATGTGCAAGGAAAAAACAACTCTTAAGTCGGTTAGCAGAGGGCTGAGCATACAAGCATAGCACATTAACAAAACCACTCCAATTAGCGGGGGGGGGGGGGGGGGGGGGGGTGGGGAATGACAAAAATTAGAAGAATTTTGCTCTTCTCTTCACAAGACTAGAGCCAGTGAGAGAAAATTATAACTTGACCCTAAATTATTCAAAGGAACCAAAGAAATAAAATATAGGCTAAAGAAGAATTCTTCCTAATAACTTGAACCAAAAGCCAAAGCGCATTAACATATGAGGACTGGAAGATTCAGAGAAATAGCTGGAAGGAAATTGCATGTCTGTAGTCTTGGAGGAAAATGTAGGAACTCACTCAATTTTGTAATAAACCTGGCATGCCTCAAGAAAGGGGCATTTCCACATTCCACAGTTTCTACACTGTATTGGCACCACTCCTGACCTCATCATATGCAGAATAATGGCTCAAGGAACAGGTAAGGAATAAAAAAATTCTTTTTAAATGTTCAGAGGGATTCTGTCATGGAGTTTTTTTGAGAAGGTGTTTCTGAGTGGGCTGGAGTGGGAGAAAAGGTTGGAAGCCCAGCATGATTGTTCTTGTTTGCAGAGTCACCTATTAAATGATGCTTAGAGGCACAAGCTACCCCAGCTATGGAAAGTAGTGCGCTTCAGGCTGTGTTCTTTAAGAGATCAGCATGCGTGCTTTCGGGTGTCTCCCCAGTCCTTGGAAATCTGGTAAGAATCTTTGATATTTCCAAAGTTGGGCACAAGCATCTGAGTCTAAGATGTTTATTTTTAAAAACAAAAAGTCAGCAAATAAAGAAAAAAATAGACCCGAACATGTTGCTTAAGGATGTGTCAGAGAACTCGTGACGTCATGTGAAAAGCTACTTCTGTGGCAATGGAGTGCAAAAACCAAATGCATTGCTAAAGCTTAAAAGTAATTACTGTCTGGAAGGCTTGATAATCTTGTGTCTGTTCTAGCAAGTGTTTGAACACACACACGCGTGCGCACGCACACACACGCATGGGCCATCTTAGCTGCTGGTTCCCTTCGGGGCAGCTTCAGCTGCGAGGACAAAGGCAAAATAAGCACAGGGATGGGAAGACCCTCTCAATCCTTGGTATTTTCATTACACGAGTTTGCAGTATAGTAGTCAATGCAGCAGTTATTCTGCAAATGGAGAGCTCTGGTCTAGTGCTGTCAGTCTCACACCCACTGTTCGTGAACACCTACATTCCCTTTAAAAATAAAATTGTAAGAGCTCTGAATACAAATGTGCGAGTTTTACTATTTAAAGGGATCTTCCAGAGAAACTATGTCAAATATGATGCTCTTTCTAAAATGCCAGTGGCACCCAGGATTACTCGTTCTGCACCGCTGCTTTGTGCAGCCAGCCGGTAGATGGATGAAGCTCACATCCCGTGCGGGGCTACCCCTTCTCCCAACCGCCTGCCTCCCGCCATGCTCCGCTTCATTACTGCTTAGGCAAAAGCATTTCCCAAAGTTGGGAAAGGACTGGAAATTGTATGGGTTTCCAGCTGGCAACCTCAGCAGTTTCCCTGAGTGGTTAAAGCTGGTGGCCTGGGGATGAGGAGCGTGAGGTGCAGGAGGTGTGCTCGCTGCCTCTGAGTGATGCTCCAGAAAGGGAGAAGCGGCCAGAGGGAGAGCGTTGTGGGCAAATACCACCCACCCACGGCTTTCTGAAGCTCTGCTAGCTTCAGACAAGTGCCGTTGCGGAATATCGCCTGTGGTGAGGGTCGTGGAGGTGCGGGGGGAATGGAGGGAGGGCAGGATGATGGAGGATGGCAGCGCAGGCACTATGCCGGGTCTGTAGTGCCCCGTTCAGAGGTTCAGGTGCACCCTTGACCTTCCCTCTGCTCAATGTATGCTGGCCAGTTTTAGTGGGCATTCACACAGTTCTCAGCTTTGTGAAGAAGTGAGATGTCTTCCACTTACGCATTACTGTTATTTAAGGGGGAAAGCAGGGTGTTTGAACAGGAATGAAGGCATCAGCACCTGATATCCCTTTTGACCAGGTAAGCCGACAGCATGAATGGGATGTTCACCCAGTCACAAGGCACTAAATATTTCTGCTCTGACTTACACCAGCTCCGAGCTATTGTCAGAAGAACCATTAGCTGCTTACATCAAGACATTAAGCCAAATCCTGGCTCCAGTGAGGTCAGTCATAAAACCCAAATTGATTTCAGCGGCAATAGAAATTAGTCTCCTAGACAGTTGTCAAGAGGGAGGAGTTAGATGGCAGTTTGCTATTGCCTAACAGTGCAAATTTAAGTTAAATTCACTCAAGTTTTGGGACATACTGAAATTCTGTATGTAAGTGTGCATACAGCACCGAGGCATGGCAATTATGGCACTAGGAGCCCTAGTGTTGGTAGCTACTGAAAGTGGTTTCCAAACTTTCCTGCAAATACAGATGACTTAGGAACTGAGGGACATGGACATCCTGGCTCCCAGCTGTGTATGACTGACAGTGTCTCGTCTATCTCATATCGCTTAGCACTGATATTCTGTTCATTTAATTACTCGACCAGACAGAAGTATTAAATGGTGTTTCGGAATTATTTATTACAATATATGCTTTCCAGTAATTACCTCGCTCATTCTCTGACAGCAGTGGGGGAAAAAACCTCCCCCTGCGTATTTCCTGCCTGTAAGAGTACACACCTTTTAGAAATGGATTTTGTTCTTTAGCTGTTTTTTGTTTCCAGTTGCATTTAGATTGGTCTCAAGAAGATGTGCAAATCTCTGAGTGTTCTTCAACGTACATTTACATTTTCCCCTTGCTTTTAAGGAAATGCACATGGACTATATTTTTTTTAATTTCCTATTTGCTTTTTATTTCTCTGTAATTTCCCGTCGTGACCACTTTTTAAACGCATTATTTTCAGACTCCCTCCATTCTGCACACATATGAAATAAGTTACATTTCATTCTATCCTGGACCTAAATCTTACATTCATCATTAATCTGAACTGTTTCCTCTTAGATTGCATAAGAAAACCTACAATTCGGAGTCATGTCTGCTCTCCTGTGGCAATTCAAGCCTTATATTTATTGAACAGTAAATACTGTATCCATTTTTAGAGAATGATCCAATCTGCTTGTATTTCCTGATCTTTCTTCTCATTCCTTTGTTATGATATGCTTTTTGCCTCTTAATTGTTTCCACATGAAATGGCCTCAGTCAAAGCGGTTGCAATGAATAACGTCCTTTTCAAAATGTCAGCATTTTGGTCACAGCAGATAACCACGAGCTGGTTACTCCCTGCGTACAGTAGCACTCCTTAAGGACAAGTAATAAGTTCTGCAGTCTTGTTAAGTGAAAAACAGTAAAGACCAAACATTGCAGACAAAAGGCAGCTTAGTAAATGTGATTTCTGCCCTTTTAGCCAGTAATCTTGATCCCATTTTTTATTTCTGCACAGCCATAAAATTTTACTTTCCTTTCGGTATAGCTGAATAGTATTAGGAACTAACTTAGCTTCTCTCCCATGGACTGTGTTTAAAATGTCTTTTGTCAAATAACTTGGGGGGTCCCTTTTATGTTTTCAGTACTGAGGCTGCTTTATTGGAGTATAAATCCAGGCCCCTTCATCAAGGCAGAAAGCTCTGCTGGTTCTGCTGCATTTCCACGGCTCAGTACCAGGCTGGATGCACTTAACTGAGAGGTGTGAAGGAGCATCCTGGAAGAGATGGAAGCTAAATATATTCTGCTACAAGATTTCTTCCATTCCTCTCTCCACCCCCAGATCCCAGAGACTACAATGGCTTATGCAGGGTTTTACATATGCAGCTAATGGTGGAGGGAGGAGAATTCCCATGGATAAAGAGCTTTAGCCCAGTACCATCACAGCACACAGCCTGAAATGGTGCTGGGGTGGGTTTTGAGGGAAAGCGCTCCCATCATTGCTTCCAAAGAGAGGTCCTACACAATTATTTTTAGGAAAGGATCCCTGGCTATAAGGAGATCCTTCCCTACAGCTTTGATATAGGCACCTGGATAAGGTGGAGAGGGGATGGCATTTCATCTAGACCCCCTGCACTTAGTGTTTCCTTTTGCTTCGCTCTAAGGGGCTTCCCAGTTTGGGGAGTTTATTTTGTTTCAAACCACCCTTTGACACCCAGCTATCTGTATGCATCGCATGGCTTGCAAGTCTTAAGTGCTGTGGCTAGTCCTGCTGAGGCCAGGTGCCTGATGACATGCTTTCCATCTCTTAAGAGAGCATCGCCTTATCCGTGTTTAAGGAGCCCACCTCTATAAAAGCACAAAAGAGCAAACAAGAGTTTCCTCTCATTTGCCCCTGATTTTACGCTTATATAATTCCACTAATTTCATTTGCATGAGAACAGAAGCAGATCCCTAGTCTCTTGGTAGAAATTATTTTACAGGGCTGTTATCCTAACCAGAAGGCCAAGCAGGAGCCTACTTCACATGCACAAACCACCGCAGCAGACGTGACATGCAAAGTGGTTATTTTATTCCCGCTCTACATTTTTACGCACGTTTATGTACATTGTATGTAGTGGGATGGGTGCAGAGGAGAACAACAACTGAGCAGCCCTCCCTCTTCCACACATGAAAGTTGTCTAGCTGACTGGTTTTATCTCCAGGTAGACAAAAGAAAATTAAACCAGACCTGTAAACTCCGAGGGGAAGAAATTACTATCAGTTTGACAGGTTTGTAAGTGAATTACTTATTTATGTAGCTCAACAGATTTAATATTAATCACAGATGAAAGACACAAGTTAAAAACGTTTTGCAAACACATGCGTTGCCTTCTCACTTACTTGAGAATGGGTCAAGTTAAAATTGCTCCCGGTATGGCCACAGATAATCAAGGCAGGAGAGCTGAAATGAGGAACAAATGAAAGCAAACCAAATTGCTTTTAAAAGTTTCAAACGAGTGGGCTGTTGGAAGTGCTATAAAAGATAACACAAAAGAGCCAGCTAAAAACTGTGGCTCAAGCTCAATTTTTTGCAAGCAATCATAAATCTTAACTTCAGCAGCTTTGTGCTCGTCTGGGGGCACTGGACAAGCGAAAAAAAGTTGACCTCATCATCATGTGAAGTTTCCTATTCCTGTCCTAAGTTGTCATTGGTAAAAGCAGGCAGCAAGAATTCCAGTTGTAAACAGTGATCTGCTGCCAATGTTTCAGCAAGGGTAGCCCACATTTTTTCCTCTCTGCAGCTGTAATGCAGCTTGTGTGTAAAGGGCTCAGTGGCTGCAGAGGAGAAGGCTGCAGACCAGCCCGCCCTTCATTTGCTTCTCTGGTGAAACATAAACGCCCCTTCTTAGGTATAACTAAAGAAGGAGATGCCGTAATTCGGCAAACGGACTTTGAGAGACATAGGGTCTTGTTTCTGTGCAACTGCTCACAGAAATAGGAGCAAGAAGCCCTTATCCTCTCTTGCACCCCCTCCAGCCGCACAGCATAAAGACAACGTCTGCAGGTCTCGCACCCTACCGACTTGTTCTCAGAGCTCGTGGCCCTTGTCCAAATCATCACCC
>VYZW01048188.1:311-17969 GCA_013401315.1 Balaeniceps rex | reverse complement strand
CCTGGGAGAGAGGCAAGGCCTGTTGTGACAGGACAAGGGGTAATGGTTTTAAACTAAAGGAGGGGAGATTTAGGCTAGATATAAGGAAGAAATTTTTTACAATGAGGGTGGTGAAGCACTGGAACAGGTTGCCCAGAGAGGTAGTGGAGGCCCCATCCCTAGAAACCTTTAAGGTCAGGTTGGACGGGGCTCTGAGCAACCTGATCTAGTTGAAGATGTCCCTGCTCATTGCAGGGGGGTTGGACTAGATGACCTCTAAAGGTCCCTTCCAACCCAAAGCATTCTATGATTCTATGACACTTGCTTTTGGGATGGCTGACCAAGGACCATATGGGTGGCATTGTAGCCCTTCCAGCAAGAAGATATTCCTGAAATGTGGGGTGAAATTCAGCTCACCCCGACTGCTGTGGGCTAGACATTGGTGTGGAGCTGAAGGACCTGACGCAGCAGAACAATCAGTTCCCTTCCAACATGTCTGCCCAAGGCGGCAGGCGTGTGTTTCAGCATGCAGGTCCCACTCTTACTTGCAGGATGGCTCCCTCAAATTTAGTTTTAAAAACACGTTAGTGACTAACTATCTTGCAACTTGCCTGACAGTTTTCCTTGGTGCAATTAAAAATGTCTCCAGAATGTATAATAGGAGTCAATTGAATTTTTAAAGTATCATGCAGACAGAAGTACATCAGGTTGAAAAATACACTTGGTATCTGCTATCCCATGACTGAAACAGCCAAAGAGAAAAAAGCTCTAGTTAAAGCAAATCAGACAAAAAAGAGTTTGGGAGCAAATTTCAGGGATAGTAACCTCCCTTTGAAACGTGTCTGTGCAGTCGATGTCTTGGAGAACCTTGAAAATGTATGTATTTTTTTCCTGCTTTACATACTTAAAAGTATCCCTCTCTTTTTTTTTTCCCCAGGCCTAGTCAATATTGTCATTTAAGCAACCAAAGGATCTCTTCTAAACAATTGGAAAAAATGTGCTGGTAAAACTGCAAATACCTATTTCCAAAAATAACTAAAACTGCTGTGGTTTCAGGGACACAAATGATGCATTTTGAAATAGGGCTAAATGTTTATTTACATGAGAGAGCATGCTAGCTCTGGTCTACTGAGAAAATAATGGGCATCAAACCCTATGCAGCATACAGTCCACTGAATAGAAGTAGATTATATTTTAAAGAGAGCTCTGTTGTTTAGTGATCTACTACAATTTTTAAGCAAAACAACTCACTTTGAGGCTTAGCAAAAGAATAAGTATTTTGGTAACGATTTATTTCTTTTGATTTTAAAACTCTTTTAGGGCTTATTTCAAATGTAATGAAAGATAATGAGAGGGGACGATAAATTAAAGCAAGAGCAAAGGTGAGGGTTTACTGTGCCCTATAGAAAAGCGTCAATCTAAAGGGGGATTGTCAGCTCCTTCACTCGGTCTTCACTGTGTTGTTCAGTCGATGTAGTGAGGCTTTCATATGGTTTTACCCAGCCAGCAGTGGATTTCCTCCGAGGCAGAGGACATCCACAGAGGTAAGAAAGCTGCCTCATGCCCACGCCTACCTTCATTGCCCAGCGAAGGAGATGGCACGAGCGGTTAGAGGCAAAGAGATGCGGCCTGAGCAGAACAGGGTTGTGATACTTGACTGCTCGAGCAGCTAGCACTAATTTGAGCAGCCCAAAGGTCACGACTATTTATGCAGATAAAAGGTCAATGGCAAGCTGGCATGTGGCTGCAGGCTATCTTGGTACGCACTTCACCCGGAGCACTGATACAGGCTTCTGATTCACAGTTTGTCTTTCTGCATGAACTTTCAGGCCAAGCTTTGGCTGGGGAAAAAAAATCTCTGCCATGGGAGTTGACACAGTTAGAAGCCAGATGCAATTTTTGTGGCTCAGGCTCATCTGTAGCTAAATCAAACCTTTGAATAATTATTTATAAAAGACAAGACAGCCAAATTCTGAACTGTTTGCTTGGTATTTAGTCAGCCCTTATGTGGATAAACTCCTCTGACAGCATGCCTGAGTACAGACAGAGGAAAAAGTGAATAAGATGCTCAGGATGTGACCCACTGAAAGAAAGCCTGTGAAACACCTACCAACTTCAACAGAGGTGGGGCTCTTCAACTGTCAGTATGTGGACAAAAATCACTTTAAACGTGCAGGACCTTAGAGCACAAGACTAAATGACATGGCTTGAATTTCCAGAGCGGTTTCAGTTTAGGTGAAACAATGTCTATTTGCATGAAAAAGGGAAGTAGATACACTATGTTTAGTCTAGTCAGATTCTATGCTGTATTTGAAATTTTGTAGTCAATAAGTGCTTCATCCTTTGCTGTCATTAGAAAATTAAAACATATTTTAACCTTCAGTTCCAGCAGCTGTCTGTCTACCTGCACCAATTTTAAACAAAATTCTTCTGCCTTCTGTTGTAAAACACTCCTGTATGCCCTGATCCCCAATAGGAAGTGTGCAAAATATTTTGTGACATTTCATTCCCCCAGAAAAAGGTAATGGGAAAGCGTCATTACATTGATTTGTTTTTCATCACAGAGGCATTTGGCACTATGCCCTAATTAAGGTTGCAGCAATAACTCTATTATAAGCACTGCTTTGCCTCCCCCGGTAATTTTTTAATAGGAGTTAGCTATTATTCTGTTATTTTTGTTTGCTAATAAAGGAAAAATATGTTAGGATGAAAACCTCCCATGTAGAAAGCCACCAAAACTAACTGTCTTCAGACCTGGAAAAGCATATTTTTCCTCTAGCCATCTCTTCCCATCAAAATGGAGAATTACCAAGTTCTTCCTTGACCACTGTCTTAGATCTCCACACGAGGGGAAGTTTAAACAGTTACTCGGATGCATTTTGTCAAGTTTATTAATTCCACTATACTCCTTCTTCACTCCATATTTTGTGGGCTTGGCTTCAGGCAAACTGAAACCAATCCGTAACAATGGTGCAATCTGGTTGGTGAATAAGCATATTTTGTATGTGTTTTCCCACTAAAAATGGCAAAATCCTAGCCACTGCGCATTTGCAAGTACTTTCTCGGTCATATTCATCAAACCGAAGAAAGTCTCCATTCGAGACTGAGGTTCGTTACCGTGTCCGCAGACATGCAGCAACACAATTCAAATGGCTTGCGACTCATGCAGTGCAGCTGTAAGCACTGTGACAATAATAATCGTGGGGCGGTTCTCACGGATGAAGGCTTCTGGCCCATGTGTGGAAGTGCAGGTGACTCTTGAAGACTTTCTCTTACAGCTTGTCAAAGGAAAGAAAAAGAAGCCTTTGCAGAATCTGAAGACATTGGAATACATTCTGCAATTTCCTGGACTTTATGCAAACTCTTGTAAGTGTTATGTTATTATTTCCAGTCTCTGGAAAACAGGACTGTACTACAGATGATGACTGCGGGATTTCTGTTATCTTGGAGCAAATATGGCGATTTCTGTTATCTTGGAGCAAATATGGCTTTTATGCTTTCCCTCCTATTAAGGTATTTTAGAAAATGAAACACAGAAAAAGCAAGATCTTGCTCGTAATTAGTGTTGAGGGCCATCTATTCTCGTACCTCAAGAACATGGTTTAGAAAGGGGATCTCGTACTACCTCTGCCCAGGCAGCCTTCTCATCTTTCAGAATGATATGCTGGTGAGACGAAGACCTAGAGCTACGTTTTCCTCATAGGAGTCCAGAAAATACTGCAGATTTATGGACAACCCTCCATCAGAAATCCTCATAGAACAGAAGCAGTTGTTTATCTCTCTAAAAAAAAAGAAAAAAAAAAAAAGTGAGTCCCACTGGCTTTCTACTCTTAATCCTAGTCTAGAGCCTATCATTAGATCTCGCATCTTCCTCCAGCCTCTCAGTTTTATGTGAGTGCACCTATCTACTTTTTTGGACTCTGCTGTCTTGTTTCATTTTAGTGAATGGTCACAATATAGTTAAAGACTCAGCTTTAGGTCACCTAAACCAGCTTTACAACATCTAGCCTCAAGTAGGGGAGCTGTGTAATCCCCACAACAGAGCTCTGTATCCGCTAACTGCAAACCTGAATGGCTTCTTGAGTGGGCCTGAGGGTTCATGTTAAGCACCACACTGCTAGAGCTTGCTAGCCATACCAGAGTTACTGAAATGCTAATTTGGATATGCCTGCATCGCCTTCAGCATTGACACAGCGAAATGGGAGGAAGCAGTGGGAGGAATCCCCTGTCCTACCTACGGGAAGGAGTGCCATCCCAGTGGCCCGCAGGCACTATGCAGTTCAACTGTGACTTCAGGGATCAGGCACAAAGGACAGGGCAAGGCTATTCCCACGTCCGTGTTTATATTAGAGGCGGTGTCTTCCATTCAATACAGTCAACAAACCTCTGTTTTTTCCTAACCACTGCTGCCATCCAGGTGAGCCGAGGGTAGCTGGATGAGCGGTCACCCCAATTCTCAGCATTCTGGGTTGTTTGATCAATAGATGCTCTCAGGATATCAGAAATAGGGACATCTCATTCAGCACCTTAAAATTTTGCACACAGCAAACTTCTTCCTTGCTGAGGGCTGGATGGGCCTTCCAAGTACATATGGGTGGCGAAATACTGATTTACACCTTGGTTTTATCCCCATGGCATTGGCTGCGTGATTTAAAGTTGGAACTGGAGATAAAGGCCTTCTTCAGGCTGGCAGGTTCTTTGTTACAGACAAAGCTGGAAAAGATTAGACCCATTATGCAAAATCAGCCATGAGCTATTTTCCTTCTATATGTATCAGTTAGTTAAATGCTAAGTTTTGGTACTCTCTGTAAGTAGAGAACTTTTTTCTTCTTACCTGAAAAATTCACTTATAAAATTCGCAATTAATTTCTAATTAGGTTGTTCAAATTATTACTATAATCTACACAGAAATGACATAGCAAAACTTGAGGAGGCAGCTATAGCGTTTTATACTATTGCACAGTGCTCTGTATACATCAGTCCACACAATCCATTAAAGTATGATTAAAACGGTAGACTAAATTGAATTTACACAATATTAAATATACCACGTAAGTAACTGTGACAATTGCTGGCATATACAGCTCATCTAACCTTGTAACTCAAATTGCTTTTCTAATTTGTTGCCCCAATCCTGAAACTGGACTTTTATAAGACTATATTTCTGCGTGGGGGGAAAAAAAAAGCATAGCGCACAAACATCGACAAATCTATTAAATTACATACCAGAGAGAGAAATTACCACGTTAAAAAGTCTGAGTCGGTAGAGCTATACTGGACCATTGCGACAGAGGAATTACAGTCAATTCCCATTATTGCTCTGTCAGAGGTGTCAGAGTCGTAGCCCACAGCTGCGGCTGGTCATTTGATGTATTTCCCTGCCTGGCACATGCAGGCTGCGGAGAGTGTCGGCTAGGCTGCTGGAAACCAATTCTGCCTCTCTAGGCTACCCAGAGAGGACCCTGGCCTCAACGTACCTGAGAAGCTGCTGTTTTACCTACCTGAGATTGCTGACAACCTGTTTGTGAGAGGGATGAATTCCCCCCCGCTCCCATTAATTTCACTGGGGTGTTCACTTTAATGCCTAGTAATGCCGCGGTAATTGTTGGTGTAATTTCACTGGTAGTGTAATTGCAAGTTAACTTCGTGGCTGATCTCTTCAACAGATGGAAGCAGGCTGGGGGTGGTGATGAAACCCACAGGAAATGGGTGCTGCTGGAGGAAAATGCAGATGGAAAAAAGGAGACACATAAGAACAGAGAAAGGGGAGAGAAAGCAATCAAGGAACCAGGGGGCATAGGAAACATACGGTAGAGAGAGGATGCTCTGAATGACCACCTCTTCTACCTTTAGAGAAAACTGAATGTAACTAAAAAGAGTGTGAAGAATTTAATAAATTACAGATACCAAATACTTCAATGGGCATATACAGAAATAAATGGTATGGTGGTCAGGTTCTCTGGGACCTGAAATTCTTGCATTCAAATCCTTGCTCCATGGCAGACCCTTAGGCCATAATTAAAGAGCCTACGTTTTATTTACACCATGGGCCTCATGTTTCCTACAGCCTCGGTGCTCCTGAGGAGGCCAGTAGCAAACTCCAGAAACAGGACTCGGGCAGAACATGCTGTCTTGGTACAGCCCTTCCACATACTTTTTATCAAATCTCTCGGGACCTGCTTCACAGCAATGTTTATATACCTCATCTCAGCCAATTCTTTGAGCCTTGGCACCTGAGTAACCCGCCTGTAAAGCTGGGTGTCACGATGTTTTGCCTCTCCGAGATACTGTGAGGATAAAGGACAGATGCCAAGGAAAGGGCTCAGTAAATCAGGCCCAGCACCACGCACATGTGGGCGTTTCGTTGCCAGGACCCAAGCTAGCGTCTCCACAGAAGATGGTTTTGCTCCACACAGACGCAGCAGCACTCTGCTCTGCTCCAGATTTGAGGGTGCGACACACATGCACCCTGAGCGCTGCTATGCCACTTTTATCCCAAATCTAGAGCGGGTGACGAATTTTTTGGTCAAGAACTTCTCTGCAGTGATTCACGCCTCTGGGACTGTAAAGAAGTTGGGAACGTCAGAGCAATCCTTAAAACTGAACCAAAGGGGGCATGGGGAGGAGTAAAACTGCTTGAAGCCATCTTGATGCCTCATCTATCTGCATTGAGCACAGCCTGACCATAGGTGGCTAGATCACAGAGGTACGAGGAGGCATGCATTACAATAACCTTGGCATTTATTGCTTTCTCTGAAAAGTATTTTATTCATCTAGGTACATATTACACATTTTAAAAATGTTATCAGAGTTTGAGAAGACAATAGTTCAGATGTGCTTGATTTGTGGACTATAAATACATCTAAGTGGAAAGGAGGCCTAAAAAGCTAACATATCACAAAATAGAAACTTCAGATTTCAAGGCTAAAGGCCAAATTTAAGTATACAGTGTTGTTTTCTGTATTGCCTATGATCACAAGGTGAGGTAGAGAGGACGAGAGGCACTGGGCTTGATGAAGGGTGTCTCTGACTATTTTAAGAAACCAGGCCTTGTTCTGATTTTTCCCCTTTCTTCCTGAATTTGGGGGACACACGATTACCTCTGAAGAGAGAGCCAACCTGAGAGTTTCAGTTAATATTCTTAGGGAAAAACTCAGAGAATTTTTGTTAAGAGTTTGTTCATGCCAGTCCCCTCCCAAGCACATCCTATTTATATGGCCTATAAACCAAAACAACTGGGAAGAGCAGAGATGAGTAAAACCTCTTTAGCGTGTAAAGTGAGAGCCATTGCTCTGGTTTGTGTAATAACAGTAACGATAGGTATAAAATATATTCATTTATAAGTACCGTATAAATATAAACTAAGTAATTCTTGCAATAGATATGGAAGTAGGTAATTTTGATTTAATGTGACTGGTAATTTGTATTCAAACTTTGGTCAGAAAACTCAGTGTTGGGCCCCCAAAGTTTAATAATGTATTTATGGTCCCAAAATAAGCGTCGTGGTTTTCAGAGGTGACAGGTAGGCCTGCTTTCACTGAACTCAGCCAGCATTGCAGCTCTTTGTTGAATTATCAGCCGATGTGAAGTACACTACGTGCCTTTGAAAATGTATTTTCAAGTTTGGAAATTTTGTCTGAAGTAATTTTCCCAAACGCATCTTTGGGAAAACCCCAGTAAGACTTGAGATTTTAGCTCAGACTTGCTGCCCAGCCGTCCTTCTCGGGCACAGGACCAGGGTGTACGTGGTTTGTAATAGGGGCATCTGTTCTTTTAAACAATGCTACCGGCGATGAAGCATCTCTGGCTTGCAGAGCGAGGTGGGAATTTTTCTGGACTGTGCTGGATGCGGAGGGAGTCTCATTTAGTAACTCTGTGGGTGAGGCTTTCCGGAGCGCAGCGAGATAAGGCTTGAAATGTTCTGGCAACGCGCTCTCGGGGATACATCTCTCAGGCGCGCTTCGCTCAAGTCTCAGGGTAACGCACCGAAAAAGACTGCAGCCAAAGCCCGGCCACGGCCCCGCTTCGAGGCCTGCGGCCCGGGGTCCGCTCCAGCCGGGCCTCCCGCCCCGCCCCCGCAGCGCCCAAGAGACAACGCCCGCCGCGGCCTGCAGGGTTTGTCGGTGGCAGGAGACCGCGCTGGCCGCGGGGGGCCCGCTCCGGAGCCCGCCCCGCTCCGCTCCCCCCCCGANCGGGCCGGGCCTGGCTCCGCCGCGCTGAGCTGAGCTGAGCTGAGCCGGGCCGGGCCGGGCCGGGCCGGGCCCAGCCTCGCGCACTGCGGGCGGGGGGAGGGGTAATCGCTTCCCAGCCCAAACTGTGCATGTCCAAGTGACGCATTGCAGGTACGAATCCACCAATCAGCGCCCCCCTTCTGGAGACGCGGCACTCCTCGGCATTTTTTCTAAAATCCTCTTCCGCCCAGAGAAATAGTCCCTCAGCCTGCCCGCTCCGGCACCCCCTCCCGCCGTTTCACAAGCGCAGCCCCCCTCTTTCCCGCACCTCGCCCCTTTCTGCACCGGGACTTGGGGGCCCGGGGGCAGAGAGGGGGCGCGCTCGGGGTCCGGGGGGGCCTGCCGAGAACGGCGCGAAAAGCCGGGACTTCTTTCCCAGCTCCCTTCCCTGACGGGGAGAGGGGAGGGGGGAGGGAGCGGCGCGGAGCGATCCGGGCGGGCTGTGAGGAGGTTTATGAGGCACTGCTAGCGGCCGGGCAGGGCTCAGTGTGAGGGGAGCCGTTGAGCGGGCAGGTTGCTCGTGTGCCCCGTGCAGCCGTTAGCTTCCACCACACCCCACAGCCAGGCCGAGCCACCATGGTGAGTCCCTAGGCATGGGGTAGCGACAGGGTTTTGCGGGTGCTGGGCCGGTGCTCGGTGTGTGGGGCTTCGGGGCGGGGGTGCCTGTGGTTGGGTGCGGATGGGTGGGCGGGGGGTGAGAGGGGCAGGTGGTTTGGCTGATGCGGGGCGAGGTCGCCTGCAGAAAGGTGGGGGTAGGGGTGAAGGCGTCCCTTGCTGTGGTCGGTGGGCTCAGCCCGGCAGCGCGGGCAGGCTGGGGCTGAGGGTCCTGCTCGGAGGCGCCGTGTGCGTAGGAGGAAGTGGTGGTGGACGAATCCCGCCCGGGTCCCTTTCCCGCCCTGGGGCGTTGGTGCGGATTCAAAATTCAAACTGCCACTCGGTTCGAGCGCCATGACGCTTTGTCGGGGCGTGTGTCGGGTGTGGGGGGGAGAGCGGCAGATAACGGTTCCTCCTGGGAGGAGACCCGCGTGGGGGGTGCCGGGAGGGGGGAAGGAGCCTGCCACGATGGCACCAGCTCCACTTTCTTATCGCTTCCTCCCCCCCCTTCCCCCCCCTCGGCAAGCCGGCGTGTGCGGCTGAATGGGGCTGGGGAGCCAGCGGCGCGGCAGTGGCTGCTGCGAGCGCTTAAGATGTCTGGCTCGCTAGCGAGGTGTGTTGCGCCTGGTAATAATGCAATGCGGAGCCCTGCAGCTTCTGAGCAGCATGATGATGAGGGGCAGGCTGCCTCACTGCACCATCTCCCTCCTTGCTAGACCTGTTGTCAGCTCGCGTTGGAGCCGCTCTCCCCTGCCGATTTCATGATAACGCCTTGCTGTCGGTGACTCTATTGAACAAGGGATTTTGGTTTTTTAACAGTTTTGGCTTCCCGTTTTGATCATTGCGGTGGACAGTCCTGCATTTTCTTGATCAAGCACAATTCGCTTTTCCTAGCAATACGTTTGTTTAGGATTTTAATCAACTGTCGAAATAGAACACATTTTGTGGAATTCGAGAATTGTTTCAAATTTGGTCTAAAGGATCCGAGTTTAGCTTTTTTTAGTTAAAACAAGCGGATACTGAAACACGTACAAAAAGGAACAATTTTGTCGCAAATGACCACTTAGTACTATCTCTCCATTAAGAGAAGATGCAGTATAGTGGAATTGCCTTTTCATTCATTGCGTGCTTTTAAGGAATCAGATCACTATCAACTTGCCATGTCTAATGTGAACGATGGGTACCTAAGGCTTTTTTTTTTTTAAAGTGCTCTCTCTGGGCAAAGAAATCAGGTGAACAGAAGCCTGAATATGTTCTTTTGCTTGAATTGTGAATCTATACAGCAAACCATCTATAAAAGAAAAAAGCAGTGAATCTAGCAGCAAAAGACTCTTACTGCTTTTAGTCATCATCTGTACAGAACCAAAAATGGAGTATCTTCAAGCAAGGTCTATATAAAAATGGGTGTGTCCAGGAGGCACGGTGACACTTTGAATGTGGTTATAGTTCATCCTGACAGACCAGACTGGCTAAACCTGTGAATATATGTTGTCCAATACTGCACATGCTAGCTAAAGCAGAATGCTTTGCTCCAAAAATAAGCTAACCTACTAAAGTGTAATCTTAGCCCTTATATGCTAGTCTGTCTAGTTCTTGTTCTTAAGAACTGTGCATTCAGATCTTAACACCTGTGAAGTATACTAAAATGCCAAGTTTTGGAGGGGAACAGTGTCATCTGTTCTGTGGTTTGCTGATAGCTTTCTATCAGGCAGTGTTAGCTCTGAGGATCTTCCAAACTGATTACTGCATAGCAGCTACGACTGTAATGAAACGCTACCTCTAGAGGCTGCATGTGCTGCTGAAACTGCTGCATATACAACAGCTCCCCTTCTTTCCTAGGAGGCTTAGGTTCTTTGTCAGGCTCTCAACATAATCTGGAGGCGGGGGGATGGGAGCTATTGCACTGAAAATGAAAGTGCTGCAACACGAGTCGGAGAATGCCGGGTCAAAGCTGTGATGGGTTCCCTGACTTCATCAAAGGAGGTTTTCAGGTGGATCTTGCCCACAGTAAGAGGCACATCAAAACTTCAGCATAGGCATGTTACAGTTGTAATTTAACTGTTTGTTTCTGAAGTTGGGTTGCATTACTGAAGGTGTGCATACTGTCGCATGTATGGTGTGTGAGTGTGTAGCTTAAATTCGGGACAAAGAACTCCCGAAGGCCCGTCTCGGAAGACCACGGTGTAACTCGTGGGCGTGGGTATGGGCTGATAGGCCTCCACCTGAGTGGCAGGGGAGGGAGTGATCTGGCTCCGCCTTTTACTGCTGTTGCGCAGCAGTCCCTGCAGAGCCTAGCACTGCAGAGTACAGATGGTGTTTGTTCAACCTTGCTCCATCTCCCAGCTTATCTTTCAGCTGCCGTATACCTGTGGCTTCTAATGAGCTTCATGCTCTTCTCAAACACTGTACCTCTTACAAGTACTGACAAAGCTTATCCAAATTTGTGGTTAGTGGCTATAGGATGTTTTAAGTTGCAGGAGGAGTTAGAGGAAGAGTTCGGGGACACTTAACAGCTTAAACGCTGCTTAATGTCATGTCTTTATATAAAACTTTATATAAAACAGTATGTGACTCAACTTGGTAACTTGTAAGTATTGACCTAAATAAACTAGGTTCCTGCTACTTAAATCTGATCTAGAGCTTTCTGTGGATATAAATATCCTACAGAAATGTAGCACATCATTCTCTTCACTCGAGCAATAAAAATGTAAATAGCATGCAAAGGTATGAGTACTTCTGTGTGAATGATACACTCCAGACAAGCAAAAATCTGTTAGGCTTCTGTTAAGAGGCCAGCAGAATGCTTCCATCTGAAAGCCTAGTGTTGTATTGGTGATGTTCTCAGCAGTGTTGCTGCCATCCTAGACTCTATTTTTTTAAAAACAGAAAGTTGAACCAGCATGGGAATACTTCCTACAGCTGCTGAATTAGATCAAGTGGAGTCTATAGCTTCAAATGCCCATTGGCTACTCTTTTAGAAGTCGCTTAGTAGTGTGGTCTTTCTTCTTAGAGTAGGTGAGCCACAGGCAGTCTGAGAAATTGCTGATTGTGGCCTTTATCTTGGGCTGTTGCAGTATTGCATGCATATTTTTTTGTAAATGGTTTAGCTCTTGTATGGTTGCTTGAGCAGCTAACTTCTGTTACAGGAAGAATCACTAGAAGCTGGTCTTCTAAGTCTGTATGCAATATAGAAATGTCATTCAAATTGAAATTAGTAAGGTAAAAATTGACAGGCGGTGTATATACCTCTTTCTAAGTATTTCACTGGCAGATGGCTCATGTGAGAGACACCTTTGTGGGCACAGCTAATGACTGAAAATGTTTCTAACTGTCAATATTGCAGTAATTATAAAAAGGTTGTTGCTGAAATGGTCACAATAGGAACAAAACTAAAAGAGCAGTGTTGAACTTAGGCAGTGAGCATATCTTTTCTGTATTTTAAAAGTTTTTTTGGCTCTTTGGTGGAGTACTGTAGGGTACAGAGCTCAAGGAGCTTCCTTGATGGAAATATGTTTGAAGAATCAGCTGACTTGGCAACCTAGGGAAAGTATTTCTATAGTCCTCAAACACCTTTGTGTTCTTTCAAGAGTGAAGTCCATTTTGGGTTTGGCCTTGAAGACTGAGATTTTTTTATTGCTGTCAAATCCAGTTGATTCAAAACTGTTCAGTGATAGAGCAAAATGAGGTATGAACTAGGGCTTACCCAGCTGATACAGACATTGTATGCCTTGCACCATTGAGCCTTTCTCTAGTGGCTCTGTAAACTGAGTCTGTAGACAATGGTCTGAAAAAAGTTTAGACAGCCATATGACAAATGCATTGAAATTACCAGTTTGGGCTGAAGCTGCTAGGACTGATTATATGGACTCTGGGGTTTTTTATGGCCAGATCTTGGACATGAAGCTTCATGTTAATCAAGGGATGACTTAATTTGAGAGAAGAATATGTTTTTCTAATTATAGCATTGTAACTTAGCAGAAGAGACTAGTCTGCCTTAAATTTGTGATTTGGGGGTCACTGCTGCATTACTTAAACCTGAATTATTTAGTGTTAAAGCTGAGGCTAGTTTAACAAAGTGTTACTACTAGTAGTCTGCTGTGTTAATGAGTTTTTCAAACCAGTCTACCTGTGTACCTTGAGTTTGCTAGTGTTGCTTGGGTAATTGACTGATACAGACACCAGATATTGCAGGGTCAGGAAATGAGGACAGGTTGCCAGTTCTTACTTAGCAAGCAATCCTGATGACTTTTGAGCTGTGTGTGTTAGAACTATTTCAGAATGCTTGCTACAGATAAGTCCTGAAGAGCAGCTACCATATTCAGAGGCCTCTACAAGTCTGTCTTTTGCCTTGAGCTTTTGCTACAACTATAATGATATTCTCTTTTATTGCAGGCTGATCAACTGACAGAAGAGCAGATTGCAGGTGAGATTTTTACGTGCTGTGTTGCTACTCCTACTTGACCTGGCACATCTCTTAATCCAGTGACAGTCTGTGTTACGCAAGATATTTAGCTTTCTCAGATACCACAGGAGTATTATGGAATGTTTATCTAATGCAAAAGCACCATGGATACAATGAATCTGAAGTCTTGTCCTCTAGAACAGTTAGACAATCCTCACAGCTTTACTAGCTAGTAGACTTGGGACTCTGGGGTTTTTTTCCCTCTTGTGACTACCGAATTGTCCCAAGTGCAAACTGAAAGGCAGTGTTGGGGGGGGTGAATCTCTGGTGAAGACTTGGAATCTGGAGTGCTCTTCTAACAGAAGGCAACAATAATTTACCTTGTGGTCTCCTGTCAGCAGAGATGTTTCAGAGTGGCTGTTTTTATGACAGCAGAGACTGGCTTCATGATGACAACTCTTGGTATTCCATATTTGGAACTGCATTGTGTACTTGGACACAAGTGTTCTGTGCGCTGACGGTCTGACACTTTGAAATGCTTAAATAAATATGCATCTCTTGTTATTGCTGTCCCCTTACAGTGGTTTCTATGTGCTGACAACTGGCTACTAGTGGCTAAAACTTCTGGTTCTCAGGTCTCGTACTCATGCAGGCTGCATAAACTAGTATCTGTCACTGCTCTCTGAAGACTGATTTCAATTTAAATAATTGATGTGACTTCAAGCTGCTAATGCAGAATTCAGCCTTGCCATGGATGTTCAAAAACTTCAGGGTTTTTGATCTGACAAGTGTGTAGTCTTAATACTAGAAAGTCTCAGTGTGCATAACTCATGTGAAATGATTTTAGAAGGTGTTAGGGTTCTGCTAATCTAATAGTACCAGGTCAAGCATACAAATAACACTCTCTAAGAGATATTGCTATTTAACTATGGTGTAGCTCTTGAAGACACTGTATTAAACAGAAGTGTCATAATGAGCTAGTTTGTTTTTACCATAATTGCCAAATTTGAAGTGTAAGAACATTCTTCTGTAGCTTCAGAAGCTTGCTTTAACTCATAGGAGACTAATTATGGTTTTGTGGAAAGTCTTTAGTCTATTTACTTGTTACCATGGTACTGTCTTATGAGTAAGCACAAGCCAAATCTAGTTCAACTCAAGATTTTTTTTCTGGAAGTGGCCTACATATCTTAAGGGTTTTTGATCAGTTTAGTTGGAGCAGGCTTCATCAGTTGTCACTGCTGTCTTTTTTCAATAGTGGTTCATTGTTCCAGTTCTTAACTGTAGAAGCTTTATTTGTTGATGTAGCTGATTATGGAATATAAACAGGAAGCTTATTAACACTACCTCAGGATTAGCACAGTTAGCTATTCAGTAATGATAGTATAGTTCTCAGAGCCAAAAGTGAGTATTAATAAGCTTGTCATACTGGAATAGAGGGTTTCCATCTGTGTGGAAAGAATAAAAGTATAACTTGGTGTTCATATCCAGTGTAAAATGGCCTGCCACTTTCAGTTCCGCTATGGTATTTCATGGAGTAAATGTGTTTGCAAGTAAACCTCTGATGTGAAGATGTAAGCCCACTGCTGGTCTGTTAGGGAGCCATCCCTAGTGCTGCTTAGAAGGGGTTGCAGCTGACTAAGCAGTCTGCTTAGTTTTGCTGTTGAAGGCCAGTGTCTTGCATGGGAAAACTTACAGGTACAGTTCGCATATTTTACAGAGACTGTGGTTTTAAAGGCTTGAGCCCCCTACCATTCCATTTCAGCTTATCTGAAGATACCTAGCTTTTGATTTGAAGGCAGGCTTAAGAAAATGATACTACAAGGTAGAGACAACATTCCCTTTCTTAAATAGAAGACTAAAGTAGTTGAAGCAGCCGCTTCTCCTGGGCTTAAATCTTCCACCTCTGTGAAGCACCAGAAAGCTTCCAGATGTTCTTATTTCCTATGGAACTCATTGGTCATATAGGACTGAAGCTTCTTGACATTATAGGTAGGGGTGAAAGACTCCCCAGGTTTTGTTCATGTGAAAGACTGATTTTGAAAGCTGAGTAGGTACAGAATGTGAATGCTAGTTGCAGCTTCCATTCAGTAAGAATTGAAGTTGCAGAGTCAAATGGCTATCCCTTTGAGCGTTATATTAAAAAAGGTGTATAGGTCAGGATCACTTGATGTGGGTGGTCGGGGAAAAGAGATCTGAAGATGCTTCTGTCCTAAAGCAGCTGGTCTAGTGAGCTATCCTTCCTTCCACTAGACCTCAAAGAGGTCTAAATGGGCTCTCTGAACAAGTAGGCCTATGTATGGTGTTTGTTGTGCCTTGTTCCTTTAAAGTGCTGTGGTTCTCTGTTGGGGATCTGACCACAAGAGTTATTTAGAATTTATTTCGCGGTAGAAATAGTCATGTTTAAGTGTTGAGCTCCTGGTAGCTGTGAAGAGAACAATTGACATTCTCCTATAAAAGTTCCAGGCATAGCTGGCTAAAGCGTGTGAGAGTGGGAATGGTAGTTCTGGTTCACTGAACGTATTAGGTCACTGAAGACTGCTGCTTCATCTGGAAAGGTGATGTGGTGGTAGAGATGCTTCAGAAGCTACTGTGAAATAGAAAATTTTGAGCTAGGGTGTTAGAGTTCACATTCTGTTGGACTAGCCTGCCTTTTGTGGGGCCTGGAAGTAGGCTTTTCTCTTGATGCAGTGTGCTTTTCAGGGGGAAGGAAAGGCTGAAACCTTGTAGGCTGGCCTGAAGATGAGTGGTTCTGCTGGTGTTGTCCTCCGGTTTCTGACAGGTTAGCCCTATCTGGGATACAAGAGGATTTTCATTTGCAGTTTGATATTCTCTGTTGAATAGAGGGAGGATTTGCTTTACATGCTACATGGAGTCATAAGGTGTTTCTTAAGTGTGGGAGGTGTCTTATACTCTTATGTTGTAGGAAGCCAGAATTGAGTTGCTCACTAAACTCCAGTATTTCCTAGCTGCCTTCACTGTCCATTGCTGCAAATCCTCCAAAGCTATGCTAGGTGGTTCTTGTTCTAGTCTAAACTGTATCTGCTTAAGTGGTTTTTCCTTTGTTCTAATTTCTGGAGGTGGTTCCTAAAAGTGGTTAAAGAGGTATTTTAATCATATTCCTGACTTGATTCAGCATTTCGAACAGGAATATGCTGCTGATCTTTGACTTGCTTTACTCTATGGTTATGATTTATAGCTGGTTGTTCCTTAGCCTACAGCATCTTTGAGTAAAAGAAAGGTAAAGAGTTGTCCTTTGAGTGGTTCGAGTGTTCAGAATATACTAGTGAATGGCCCATGGTGTAGAAAGCAAGTCTTTGAATTTTGTGTAGAAACTAAGTATTACTTTTTCTAAGCAGGGTCATTGCAGTACTGTGAAGTCTGCTTCATGTTTGGGTTAGTGACAGTTGACCTTCAAGCTGGGGATGAAGTGGCTAACAGCTAAACTTTCTGAATAACACTTGAGTACCTGACTCTTGATGAAGAGTCAAAGTTCCCCTTTTGACGTCCTTCCATGACAGACTATGAACTTCTCTACAAGGCTCAACCCAAAAGCCTTTTCTTCCCTCGTGTAAAACTTTACTCCTAATAAACCTATTTGTTGCCTCCAAGCTAACTGAAACTAGCCCCAAAGACGTTTGGAAGTTACTATAGGCACAGATTACTGCTGCCTGTTCAGGTAGGCCTGTTTCTGCTTTGATTTTTACAATACTGGCTTGAGACTGTTTCATCTGGTCCTGTGGTAGCCTTGCTCTGTTTCTTGTGTGCTAAAGAGCAGGAGTTGGCTTTTGGAACACTTCAAACTGTTAGATGTAGAAGAGTGTTTTTTTCCTGGATGGAACTCAACTGTGGCTCTGGTATTGTAGCTGTATTCATGGACTATAAAAAGCCTATTTTTGTAGTTGCATTTTTAACACTTGCCAGCTTGTACTCACCTCGAATGTTTCAGATTATGAAATAGATGAAGTAAGACTTTATGCAGTTCATGTGAAAACACAACTTCTACTGTGACTAATTCTGGTCTGGGAAACCCACCATCTGGAAGGCTGGCTGCTTGGAAATGTTGAAAAATTGGTTCTTGGAAGTATTTTTGATGCAACAAATAGGTTNNNNGAAGTATTTTTGATGCAGGAGTACCCTTGAGCTAATGAGTTCTCCAAAGGCATGATCTCGGGTGCCTTGAAAGCTGTAAAAGGGTTTGAACTATACAAGGAAGTAGATGAGTTTTTCATTAAGTGTGATTTGTGTATGAGCTACTACAGTCCAGTGAGCTAGTTTAAGGTCTGTGGCCAAAGGCAAACAGATGGTGTGGCTTAAAACCAACTCCATTTTTGGACTGGACAATTAAACATTTTATGCTTGTATTAATATTGCTGGCTACAATACAGCCATTGTAGGGGTTTAAGAGATAGCATTGAAACACAGTTAAGCAGTCTTACAACTGTTTTGACTAGT